>ONZP01000056.1:0-171361 GCA_900312805.1 Fusarium torulosum | reverse complement strand
TTTTATAATTATATTCTTTATTAGCCTAAACTAATTATAAATAATAATTAGATCTTTATATTAAGCCCTCTAATAATTATATTTACGAAAAGAATATATCTTAAGCTATAATTATTATTTAATAAAATTAATAGCCTAATACTTACTAATTAGTAATATATTATAATTAATAAGTAATCGATTTATTATTTCCTTAATATTATAATACCTAGAGGGAAATCCTTATAAATCTAGATTTAGAATATACTCGATTATAATCTATTCCTCCTAATTATTTAGTTTCTAACTATTAGGAATATAATTAATACAAACCTAATAACCCTAAGATCGGTAATAGAGGGTCTGGAAGGGGATATTATAGAGAAATATGGCTCGTTATAGACTTAATTTTGGGTCTGCCTAATAGGCCTAAAATATAAGAATAATACGAGCCTTAATAGTAGATTGTGATATATTATTTGATTGAGAATTAATTGATCTGATAGTATTGATGTAGGGTGAGGGATTTTTATCCCGCTCGCTTGTCTGTCCCGCTCGCTTATCGTGTATGTTACTTGTTTTAATTTGCTGTAAAGGCAGTGTGTAATTCACATCAGGGCGGGGTATCTCTAAACCACCCATTCGTAATTAGTACTGAGTCCATCATCTCTGCAGCATATTGCAGGATCCTCCCCTTGTTTCAGATAGCGGTGGGACAATAACAAAAATAGTTTCCATCTGGGGGCTGAGCTCTGTCACCTTTGTGCCAACGTATGAAAGCAATAAAACTGGGACGATGCATGTATGTTTCGACAGCAAGCTTGAACGACGTTTTCATACCGAGTATGGTTTCTACAATATCCCTAACTATTCAGGGAGAATTAACATAATACATTACCAATGTGGTGAGGGTCTCCACTACCGAGTCGCTCCTTGAAAGCAAACCATGATATTCATATATGGGAGGTATGCAATTGTGTATCATCTATCGCTAATTGTTTTGTCAAACAATACAAACAACAAGCAGTTGTTTATGCTTAATGAGTGCCCGACGAACATGTGATCACTGAAAAAGCCCTGCAGAGAATGTTACCGCCACTTTTACAGGAACCCGGATGTTTAGAGTCGCGATATCCCTCGTACTTGGTTCACGGTGCTTTTTCTTTAAAGGCGTTGAACTTTTAGACAGATACGAGCATCGGTCCAACCCGTCAACGGTTGGCGCCATGGAAACCAATGTCAAATGACTCAAATAAAGTCTCACTACGGGACGCCCGACAAGCCAACAACTACAATAGGTCCTGTAATTTTCAGAGAGAACACTGGCAGCCTTTCTCTTATCTTAATTCTTCTGAAGTCACAGACTGCCTACCCTTGAGCTTGATTGCAATTGGGTAATGAGTCGTCACATCTGCATCTACGAAAATGGATCTAGACCGGAAACAACAGATCGGCATCCGAATTGGCTTTCATGCCGCTCGCCGCGTGATAGCCTAAACAGCTGCCTAGGCTTGCTACGGTCGATTGCTACACACCCTGGGGATATGCAGCCAGGTTTTGTCTGACATGGTTAGCCCAGGAAGAAGCTCCGACCCAATCAAAGGCTCCCGGATCTTGTCGAATGACATCAACGATCCTGTTGGTGTGTCTCAATGATGACTTGATCCATTGGACTCTGAAGTTTTTGTGTGACGCGAGATGTAATGATCAGAAAGATTGGAAGATGAGGATGGCTGGTAGGTATCTCCCCGCCATTATTTAGACATTCCATTGCGGCGCTCGTAATATTAGAAGCGTCACGTTACGCAAACCTGTAAATACATCACCCTTGACGACTCTGCGAGCTACGACTACCATGCCTACCGACTTGACAAAACTCTCTGGCGACGAAATACCGACCTCTGAGCTGGGGGACTCACACCGCCATGACTCCAACAACGCCCTCCTCTACGGCCTCGATGGCTTGACCCTCTATGAGAAGAAATGCGTCCTGATCAACCGCGAGATCGACAATCAGGGCATGGGCAAATACCAGTGGTACATCTGGACGCTCTGCGGGTTCGGATACCTACTCGATCTGCTGTGGGCTCAAGCCTTCGGTCTAGTGCTGGGACCGCTTCAACAGGAGATGGGCTTCGGGAACGACGAGACGGGGAATATTTCGACTAGTTTCAATGCTGGCTTGACGGCGGGGGCCTTTGTCTGGGGTTTTCTGGCAGATATTATTGGTATGATGACTCTTGGCTCTCTTGCCGTTCAACAGGTCCTCTACCTGGAGATCCCACTCCGCTGTTTACGACACCAACTTACACTGTTTAGGTCGTCGCTGGGCATTTAACTTGACCTGTCTCTTTTCCTCTGTTTTTGGACTTTGTCTAGGCGCATCCAACAATTACAACACTTTTCTCATCTTGACTGCGTTTGTTGGGTTTGGTGTTGGAGGAAATATCCCCATTGACACAACCATCACTCTTGAGTTTATTCCCCAGGTTAGTCAACCCCATTCATTTATCTGCAATCGCTAACATCACAGAACAAACGCTTCCTCTTGGCCTGTCTCTCCGTGTTCCAACCAATTGGAGTCGTCATCTGCAGCGCCATCGCCTTCGGCTTCATCCCAGTATACGCCTGCTCACCCAACTTCTCCGAACCAGATGCACTCCAGTCGTGCAAACTTCCCAACGCCGGAGCAAACTGCTGTAGCCGTGGCGACAACATGGGATGGCGATACCTTCTCTTCACCATTGGCGCCATCACCCTGCTTGTCTTTGTCCTTCGGTTTTTCGTGTTTAACTTCCGCGAGACCCCAAAGTTTCTTGTCTACCGTGGTAAAGACGCCGAGGCTATCGACACCCTTCAGCACATGGCCAAGGTGAACAAGAAGCAGTGCGGACTCACTCTAGATCTTTTTGAATCCCTTCAGTCGGATGACAGCTCTGTTGGTAGTGATAATAGCTCTACTCCGGTTTTGGGGGCTGGAAGTAAGCAACTCAATATGCCGCGGTCTCAGAAACTCAAGCTTGAGATGTCTCGGTACAAGATGCTGTTTTCCAGTGCCAAGATGACACGGCTTACAATTCTGGTTTGGTTGACGTACATCATGGACTACTGGGGCTTTACTGTCGCTGGTAAGTCAAGATTGCAATGAGCTATAAAATACTAATCAGTTGCCAGGTTTCTACTTGCCAAAGATTCTCGCAGAGAAGAACGGTGCTGAAAACGTCAGCCTCACATCTACCTACGCTGCTTACATCTACACTTACGCACCCGGCATCGTAGGAGTCCTCCTCGGCGCAATGATGTACCGCGTTCCAGCCTTTGGTAGAAAATGGACTATGGTGATTTCATCAGCGTTAATGGGCATCTCCATTATTCTCTTCTCGACAGTCGACACACGTGCCAAGAACGAGGGTCTCTTCACTATGGAGTACTTCTTCCAATCCATGTTCAACGCTGTCTTGTATGGCTGGACCCCCGAGGCGTTCCCTGCTCCTATCCGTGGCACCGCTTGTGGAGTTGCAGGATTCTGGGGTCGATTGTTTGGTATCGTCAGTCCGTTAATTGCGCAGAATCTTTACGGTGATGGTAAGGGACAAGGGGGCATGAACAGTGTGCTTTACTTGGCTGGCGGTGTTATGTTGGGCTGTGTGATTACCACAGCTCTTTTGCCTAATGATATGATGGAGAGCAAGGATGAGCGGTCATAAAAACCGCTTGCTTATACTATGAGAGCCCAGGCTGCGGATATATGCGAAGTTTATGCTGGCTGAGCTGGTGCTGGATTCGCTTTATATATACGAATTTCTTGCCATGCACAATACACGGTCCGGAGGACTCGAGTTTATAGTGTTATTTGAGTGAGAGTATGAGAGTTCCTAGTGACTTGAACTGTGAACGATGTTGAGTAAATGTCTGCAGTTTACGCCATTCGAGACGAGGCAATATAGTGTTAAATCTTGAAAGATCCGGCAGGGTCAGGCTCGCGGCTCAAGTCGGCCTTCGCGTTGCCCCTTTGCACTAGCCATTCTACATAGCTGAGATTTGTAGGACGTAGCATAAAGATACTTTCATTGTTGAATAAATATTAGACACAGACAATACTAAATAAGACAGGATCATAAGCACAATTCAACTTTCAAAGAACTCTCTTTGTCGTAACACAAGTTCAGGTTCCAGAATCTAGAACCCAGTATCACGCGTATAGAGTTACTGATTTGTAATGACAAAAGTCTGGAGCTTTGATTCACCAATGATTGAATGATTAAATAACCTTATTCGATATCTCGGCGAGATAGATCAAGGTTATACAGATAAAGAAAAGTAACACAGTTTCCTTCCTTAGATTAGGGTATCATATACCATGCCCTTAAACAAGGTTTCTCTCTCGACAAGGACACAGTACACAGTATTATACTTCGATCTTAAACCTTCAGCACAAAGGAATATAAAAAGCAAGCAATTTCCCCTCGCAGAACCTACCTGACCCAGCTAGTCCGCATCCTTCAAAAGTCCGAGCCTTTGTATATCCGAGGCAATAAGCCAATCTGGTGTGCCTTTACTTCTTGAAGCAGCTACTTGCCTGAGATCAGGTAACTAATAAGTATAAAGGCGCGCAAAGTCCCTCGCACTTATTCAGCTAACACACCATAGTATGCCACAATGTTATTCTCACGCGCACTCATTTTCCTGGCCACATCCCTGGTAGTGGCTAGGCCTCACAAGCCCTCCACAGAACAACATGGCGATGTGGTCTACAATGTTTATCACCACGCAGCCACACGATCCAAGCTTTCATTCGTCAAAAACTCTGGAATCTGCGAAACAACACCCGGAGTCAATCAGTACTCTGGCTACCTATCCGTCGGCGAAGACGCGAATATGTTCTTCTGGTTCTTCGCGTCCCGAAACAACCCAAAGACGGCACCTCTCGTGAGCTGGTTCGGCGGAGGACCCGGCTCTTCAGCGCAGTACGGCATGTTCACACAACACGGGCCGTGCGAAATTCTAAAGGACAGCACCGAGCCAACTTTGAGAGAGCATAGCTTGAACAATTTTGCCAATGTGCTTTATATCGATCAGCCAATTGGTACAGGTTTCTCATTTGGCGATGGTGGGGCGGTCAATTCCACCAAGGCTTGCTCGCCGTATGTCTGGAAATTCTTACAACTGTGGTTCGAGGCTTTTCCAGAGTATGAGAATCGGCAACTTTCGGTATTCTCTGGGTCCTACGGCGGACACACGGGTACAGATATCGTCAACTATATCCTCGACAAGAACCAAGAGATTAAGGCAGGGGGTATTAGCGGAGATGTGATCGAAGTTGTTGCTTTGAGTGTCAACAATGGCTGGTTTGACGCGAAAATACAAGACAAGGCAAATATCGAGTATGCCTTGGAGAACCCGTACAGACCTCTTATCGACCAGTCGCTCTATGAAAAGCTCATGGTGGACTATAACACAATTATAGTCCCCGGTATAGATAAATGTGATAAGACTGGAACCACTGAAGACTGCTATGCAGCTTATAGGGCCTATCAGTTCAACATCGAGCAAGCCATACAGAGATCGACAGTCAAGACGTACTCTGATTTTGTCTTGGCTGATATCCAAGCTGGTGGTGCTCGTCCTCCAACTGGCCATGTTAAGTACTTGCAGAGGGCCGATGTGCAGAACGCAATTGGAGCAATGGTCAACTATAGAGATATGGGAAACCCAATGGCCGTACTTCGATCAGGTGATGGTGAGTACTTCAATTCTATCCTGAGCTCGAGATTATTAACCTCGAATCAGATACAAAGTCGTTCCTGCCAGAACTCTCGCGAATTATCCAAGATGGCATTCAAGTTCTCATCTGGGCTGGTGACTCTGACAACGTCTGCAATTGGGTCGGAAACAAGAGGGTCGCTGATGCAGTCGAGTGGTCTCAACAGAAACCCTTTTCTAACCAGAAACTTCAGCCTTACACTGTGAATGGTAAGGAAAAAGGAAGCTACAAGTCTGTGGGAAACTTGCATTTTGCGCGAGTCTTTGACGCTGGGCATAGTGTGTGGTGGTACCGTAAGTCGCCTCACCAGAAGCGTTCAAGACATTGACTAACGTGATGACAGAGCCGGAAACTTCACTGCAAATCACTACGCAGCTTCTATCGAGAAAGGGTATTTTCTCTACATGAGTGACTATCGGCGAGGCGCCTGATCCTCAAACTTGCAGGCTTGGGAACTTCAGCATACAAGGTTGATGCGATGATAGCAGGAATAAAATACTATGTCAAGCTCGAGTAGATGCCACTTAGGACTGGCCGATCAAGTTCCCCATCAACCGTATCTAGCTAGTGCAGCTCTTTAACCTGCACACGCTAACAGGCATCTGATTGAACCAATAACGGCATTCGAGGAGACCAGCGTGTAGTCTCCATGTTGCCGAAACAACGCCACTTTGAATCACAGACTTGCCAGGCTGCTGGGAGACTGAGCTGTTTAGACCAGGTAGCGGAAATATTTACACCAGTATTGCTCTGACTATATTTAAGCTCTATCAATCCTTTTACTCTCGTAGCTTGATATCTTTCCAGTGCCAAATGGTAAACCCCGTCAGAAGACCGTTGGACGAACCACCCGATGAAGCTATTTTAGCGTTCGTTTGGAGGCGGGGTAGCGCACACAAATTATACTTAACAAGTGCTTCTCCATCAGATCCTTCATGTTATGACACCACTCGCATCTCAATGATTTATCCGTGGAATCGCAATGTCTAGCCATGGCGCACCGCCGACAGATCCCGAAAAACTCGCCTTGGAGGCATGGTCGCAGGGTTGCATGATTGGGGCTCTGATAATCATGATCGGCATCACTCTGGTCAATATGCGCCGTGGGGTTTTGCTGCACAAGCTCATTCTGATTGAGGTAGGTAAACTTAAATCTGTTCATCAATCATCAGCTCATCACTTCTAGCTTCTTCTGGCTATGCCAAATGGTTTCTTTACCTTTTTCAGTCCACCTACCTGGGGATGGTACTTATCATCAACGGTTATATTCTTAATAATCTCGTGGAATTTGCATAACGTCATCGCCTGGATCAAAAATAAACCCTTCCTTTCGAAACGCTACAATATCATCTACATTGGCACAATTATCCTGGTTCAGCCTTATTGGGTTCTCGAAATATATGCAAACTTTACATATTTTAACCCACCTTACAAACGGTTATTCAAGACAACTCGACCCCTAGAGGCTCTTTTTCGGTAAGGCATCATCCATTCTATACAACTTCAGCTCACTAACATATTTACAAGAGATCCATGGTGGATATTCACAGCACTCAACCTGTTCTGGAACATCAAATATCGCTACGACTTCAAACCTCTTGAGATCATCCGTGTATCTCCAAGATTTGGCCTCCTACTCTTGAGCATGTTTCTCAGCATTGTCTTTATTATCGTTGATCTTTTCTCAGTTATTCCCGTTATACACATTGGATATATCAATCCCTTCTGGAAATTTGCTTTCATCTTCAAATGCTTCACTGATACTATCATTCTCGACGACTTTAAGACCGCACTGGATAAGTTAAGTCGGTATAAAATGCAGCAAAACTACCCTCTGCCGTTCAGCAGACCTCAGAGTCAGACACAAGGCCAACCGCCAGGGTCCAACAGCGTTGACTTTGATCTCATTTGCCCTGTCGATAGTTCAAGGATGGTTGTTGTGGAGCATTTGGAAAGGAGAAACTCTGTAGTTTCTTGTCCGCCAAAGGCAGTAAGAGCTTCAGATGCAGGGCTCATTGGCAGGTTATAGACTACATGCATATCCTTAGCCGCAGCTATTTAGTAAACATTCTCATTATCCCTAGTTTCCAGCAAGGTAGAATTACAGGCAATTATGTATTATACGTGACAGACGTTGATGGCTCAAACTACATCACCGGTCAGGTATTCTTCTCCACACACACTCAGTCTTCACCAAAGGTCACACACTGATACACAGTCGTAATGTAATACATGGAATGTATTTAGTCTACTATGTAGAGAAGAGCGTACAAAGACATGAGCATCGCACTTAAGGTGTAATGTGAACAGTCTTGGACATGCTGGGAACGCCCTGGGGCGACATGACAAAAAGGTAGTAGTACCCAGGAAGCAGCACACCGTTGTCCTTGGGCAGTTTCACAGTGTACTGGTTACCCTTCACCGAGAAGTTGGTGAGAGGAACACGTCGCTGATCGCTGTTGACAGAGTGTGTGGCGCTTCCCATACGAACAAGCGACATCTTGACCTTGCCGGAGGTGTTGGTGACCTTGAAGCTGAGCGAGCTGCCCGCCTTGACGGCCTTTTGTGCAAGGTTCTGGATGATAGGGCGGTCAGCGAGGGAGCCGTCCTTCTTGAAGAGGTAAGGAGGTGAGAAGATCTCTCCGTCCGCGTGGTCGGCTGTCTTGTCACATCCGGCAGTGGAGCCACCGATTTTGGCAACATAGCAGAGACCACCACCACCAATGAAGACAGTGGCATCGGGCAGCAGGATGGACACGGAGTGGTAGTTGCGAGGGACGGCGTGGGGAGCAAGCTGAGTCCACTTGTTGGTGGCAGGGTTGTACAGCTCAGGGATAAGAATGCCATCAGTGTTGGTGAAGACCAAGGCCTTGCGTTGACCTCCTGTGACAAGGACGGTTCCGTCAGGCAGGACGACAGCATTACCGAAACCGCGAGGGAAGGCCATGTCAGCAACACGCTTAACAGTAGCAGGCTTGTAGGGCTCTCCGAGGGTGGTGATGTGGGCGTGCTTGTTGGCGTTGCTACCGGTGTAGTCGGGGGCACCTCCAGCGGAGAGGATCTTGCCAGCAACAGCATCGTACATGACAAAGATACCGCACATAGCATTGACATCGTCTCTTCGGCCGGACTTAACAACGGAACCCTTCTGCTTGGTGCTGTACCAGTGCTGATCCTTGCTAGGGCCAGCCTGGAAGACACTGCCTCGCTTCCAGCCGAAGAGCCAGGCGTGGTTATCCTCGCGCCAGATACCCTCGCGATCCTGAGTGAGCATGGGCTTGACGTCGGCGCCAGGGAGCATGGTCCACTTGTTAGCCTTGGGGTCGTAGACCTCACCGTTCTTACCCTGGCGAAGACCAGAATAAGCGCCACCGATGGTGAAAACTCGTCCGTCGGAGAGGATGGTGGAAGTCTGGTAACCACGGGCCATCTTCATGTCGGGACCGCGGGTGAAAGTGTTAGACTTGGGGTTGTAGATGCTGACAGCCTCGGCATCGGAACCACCCTGGATCAGGATACGGCCGTCAGCAAGCTGGCTCATACCGGGGCAGAACATATCGTGGTGAGTATTGGCGATCTCTCGTGTGCCGATCTTTCCGGTAGGGAGATCGAGGGCTCCGAACTGTGTCCGGCCAGAAGCACCACCGAAAGCATCAGGACCCCAAGATGAGAAGAAAAGAAGCTGCTGAGACTGGGGGAATTGGGGAACAACGTAGGCAGCAACGGGAATTACAGGCAGACGGAAGAGATCAGACCATTGACCCTGAGTGGCAGGCTTGGAAGTGGTGGGAACATGGACGACGCTGAACCTCTTGCTCTGGACCCAGAAGAGGGAAGCCTGGGGCTCGACTGCCTTGATGTGGCAGATGTTATCTTGCTTATCGAACACAGCCTTCTTGCAGGTCTTGATACCAGAGCACAGGTCAGCGCATGCAGCGAGAGTAGTGACACCCTTGATCTGCTTGGCAGTTGGGCCAACGTAGTCAGTGTTGTGACAGACGTTGAAGGTCTTGCCGCTTCTGGCACGGTAGTCTTTGGTAGGAGCAGGGCAGCGGGAGATAAAGACTCCCTCGTCGACGTTCTTGACGCGGATGGTGTCGAAGTTCTTGTCAGCAGCCCAGTCCATGCGGGCCGCATTGTTGTTGTCCTTGACATGGCAAATACGGCCTCGCTTATCGTAAACGGCCTTGACACATCTAGGATCCTGGTTGCAGATTTGAGCACAGGCGTTAGTGTCCCTGACTTGCTTGACGACCTTGAGACTGCTTCCACCGTTCCTGTAGTCTGTGTTGCGACAGATGGCGTAGTCGGTGCCGGTCTTGGATGTCCATTGAGCTTCCTTAGACGGGCATTCGGTCAGAGCGGCTGAAGTGAGAGGTGAAATTAAAAGGGCTGCTAGAGCCAGAAATTGAGGTTGAATCATGTTGGTTTAGATAGTTGTTTTGTTATTGGGAATGAGTGTGTTTTGTGGTTGACTGATTGTGAGCGAGTGACTTTAGATCGGAATTAATTAATTAATTGGTGATTGATAAACCCCGACAAGAACGCAATTATAAAGAAACGAATGTATGAAACAAATAATTGTCCAATTAGAAAAGGAAAAACGAAAGGATACCCGAGAAACGAGTGCAGAGAGGTGGTGTCCTGTCTGTCATTTCCAAACAAAACGCAGACTTGACGAGGGCTTTATGTTTTAGACCCAACGGCTGCCTCAACTCAATCCTCGCTACTCTAACCTCTTTCTCCCACATAAAAAGTATCTAAGTTTAGCTCCAACCATCCAAGTTGTATGGATGGAAAAGCTATCGCTCCCAACCCACCGTTCTCCCCTGCCCTTGCAGTGGAGATTTACCAGTACCTGACACTACCTAACCCAATTGATACACGGTCAGGTCCACGCCAAGACGCTGCCGAGCGCCTTGCCAGGGAATACGAAGGCTAGAATGCGACTAAGACGGCGCGTGCCTGCAGTGAACGGGCCCAGGGGCCTCTGGAAAAAAGGAGATGATGCTGTTGCTAGTATGGGAATGTACTAGAGCTTAAGAAAAGAGCTGTATTAGCTCCCGCCCATGTTGCGTCGTGCATGGATATTGCGCGATGGTAGCGCCAAGATCTAACTTAGCAGATAATCGTCCGATAGCGTCCGGAGTTTAATTGCAGAGTCCTTCCGTGCACTACGAAAACACAATTTTCCGTATTTGTGTTTTGTTTTGTACATCACTTGAATATTCCGCAGCTGCATTGGAAACGGGTCATTCCGAACTCACTAAGCTGTGGGTTCGGTAGATGGGCTACTGATGGTGTTTTGGTATCGCTGTTGAAAGGGTCACGCTGTTATACCTCATCCCTGTTATAGCAGAAGTCGGTGATAAGAACCATTCTTGCGAGTGATAGGGTAGGCTGAAGACCCCATTTATATCTAAAGCTCAGGGACCAATATGTCCGGCTGATAATAACCCTAATGCTGTCTCTGTCTAAGACCCTGTAACATTGACCAGACTACCCTTCGGCAGAATCTCATTAAATACCCAAGGTGCAAAACTGTAGGGTAGTCAACAAAGCTTCAATCTCTACACCATTGACCCAACTACCTTTGCAAGTAGTCACGATAAGTGTTATTAGTCTGCCTACAGTGTAGAGATAGCGGTGTTTTCTAACGTCACGGTACTAGACCGTATCCAATGGGTATCAGAGATCTGTGCTTTAGAGAAAATCATGTTAGTCGCAATTAAACTTTAAAGCCACTTTTCTAATGATACGAGAAGCAGGTTCATCTTGAATAATTGGCGCCAGAATAATCCAATACACTTGAACTTAAACTTTGACATACTATTATTCCTTATTTGTCCTGTCGATTATAATTCGCCATGAATCAACCAGATTGTTATCTTTGTCTTAACTCTGTTGATTCCCAAGCGCTGTATCTCCTGGTTGTGTTGATTGTCTTGTAGTCACTTGAGCAATACGAGAGACTTGTTAATCTTGATGATAAACATTTCTATATCTAAAAGACACCCGGATACGGGGATAAGTCGAATTGAAGCTTCCCGATGCATAAACTATTGCCTATACGGCTTGTTGGCAATGGCGTCGTTTTGTACAGCTGACATAGTCAGGTTAGGTATGCGATGCTGTATAGTCTTGGTAACCGCTTAAATTCTAACATGCCCTAAACTCCGACCGTAGGATAAGATGTCAGGTCACGGCCCAATTGTTCTAATATTGTCTCACCATGAGAATAAGTGTCCTATAGTCAATGGCGTGGCCTATACAATTAAGAACAACTACACATCTATACACAAAAAAAAAGACCCCAACAAGAAGGGCGGCATCAAATACAACAGCTACGGTCACTGAAAAGAAAACAGCCATCCCGCTTGGTTAAAAATTACTGCTGTTTATCTGTTGGCGCTAATGATGGACTGGACGGAGAGGTGGTAGATGAGTGGCTCTGACAAGACGCATGTCGACCATCCACAAGAGAACATTACCCATGGAAAAATACCAGGCTGAAGGGTCTGTCGGCAATGCCACAGCCATGCCCGCGAGAAGGCTATCTGCTTGGTTTATTCAAGCAAAGGCCGGATCTTGTCGGTGTGAGTAGCTGCTGTAATGTCGCGTTTAATGACGCGTTCAACGACGCGTTTAGATGCCCTTACCAATACCATCGCTTCACGCACTTCAGAACTCTCATAGCAAACACTAGATGCATCCCCTGGAATGAAAAACAGAAAATTTAACAATTCTAGGAGCAAATGCTTTCCTTTTTATGCAGACTCAACCCTTTTCTCTGTATTCTAGTCTTTTAGAGGAGTCGGGGCACAGGCGCGCTAGACAAATGGAATCAACCACAGCCCAACTCGTCGCCCCACAATTATTGAGTCTTTCGGACTAACTATTTCTCCGATACAAACTCCGCCTCGTGATGTGACACCACTCGGTTCTCTTTTCACGAACCCTTTCCTTTCGTCGTGATGGCTTCATCTCCCCACACTCAACCACATCCTCAACCCTTCCAAGTATCTCGTAGCCTTGGATTCCTCTTCGCGATAAACCACCTCCAGCTATCATTATCGGTCCTCCCCATGCGCCGCGTCATCATTAGCCTTCAAAAGAAACGCACCCAAAAGATTTGGTGAATCACGCTACAGACCATCTAAAATTCCGACTTGCACCCTTCAAACGAGCGCGTTCTCGCCTCCTTTGCTGGAACAATCGGGGTCTGTAGAGGGGATTTGTTGATGCTTGCAGCTTAGTTCTGGAGCTCAACAAGTTGCCCGGCAGTGAAGCTGACTTCTTTTGGTAAAGTTCTGTTGGTCTCTTTCTGGGAGACTGTACAAGAGTCTTGGTTCATTCTTGCAGCTCAGTTCTGGAGATGATCGAGTCGCTTGGCAGCAAAGCTGATTCTTGTTTGAGGTGCTGTCGCGTGCTCATTTAGGTACGTCTGTTGATCTTGTTGCTAACCGCTAGGCTCGCCCTTAATCGATATGACGACTTTACCGACTCTCGACATTCATAAGAGCACGCCTGCTGCCGTCACGTGGCAATGGAACGATTCGACGCGTTACTTGGCTGAGCCCGATCCTCAGATCAAGCGTGTAACATTTACTACTCGTTTCGACACGACATGTGCCTTCTTTGAGCTCAGCATTCCCATCAAACTCAAAGGCATCAAAACCTCTTCATCCATCGTCCTTCGAATCCCCCCTTCTTCAATCGCCTCTTTCGACTTTGTATCGTCTACAACGGCCCCCGAAGTCATACATAGCAAGTTCAACTCGACTATAGTTTGTCTTGACTTGCAGCTCAATCAGCATCTACAACTCCTTGTTCCCGCAGACTCTCATGAACCGTTGCATCCGATACGAGCACAGGGTGGAATAGTCCTTGATGCTGTTCGTCAGCTAGCAAATGTCACCTCTTTTTCCATCTACATTGAAGCACTCGCGCTTTCGAACACGCAGCTACAAGCTGTCCGTGATGTGATAAGTCAGGGTCTCGCACCGGTGTATAACGATGATCTTACTAGCATGTATGGAGGCTCGGGAGCCAAGATCATCAATCTTCCTGTCGATCCAATGTTACCGCCGCCAACTTACGATGAAACCGAACCTCCACCTCCCAGCGCCCCAATCTACGACAGGAAACGATATCGCAAGGATAGCCGAGATGAGCGTAACGAGGATGTGGCCTTGATTTGGGCCCAGCTGACAATGATGCAAAATGATGATGCACAACGGATGAAAGAATTGAAGCGGGAGAATGACGACCTCAAGTACGAACTAGCGGAGCTACGTGATAAGTTCGCGACGCTTCTGGCCCGGCAAAAGAACTTGGAAGAAGAGTTCGGAGCACTGGAGACCTCGACGCAACTTAGGATGGAGGACTTGGGGGACGAAATGAGCGTCAAGATGGCAGAATTAAACGACGATACACAGGCGTTGAGCCTCCGAGTTGATCACATCGAAGAGGAGCACGATGAAGATGAGTTGGTGGATAAAGCGAAGGACAGAGTTCTTGACCACCTCAGAACATCTATGTCTGTGTCTATTGACTGAGGGACCGTCGTCATGTTCCGTCAAGTCGAATATTTGATCACTGTCGCTGGCTATTCATCCGTTCCACGGGTCGTGGGACATCCTCATTGCTTGCTATCATGCATGGCGCAGGAAGAGGAAATGATACGCGACTTTTCAAGAGGAAGGAGCGCGACTATGTCCTGCCATCAACGTCCGATCTGTCAATCAGGGTACGCTCTCCTTCAGGACTCACGAGTGCAGGTGCAATAGGCCCAGGTACACTCTGCTCCAAAGGTTTAAGACCTCGTCGTTGCAATACCCCCTACACCACGGCATCCAGCCAACTTTGTCCCCATCATCGTGGCCCTGCTGGGCTCTGCCTAGCATCTCAGCAGTTCGGATCTGCTGCTCATCTGTGAGACCAGGCCTGGGGACGTTGAAGCATATCAGTGGCTTGGCATGCGAGGGATATGAGGATATGAGGCACTGCGAGATATCACGGACTCCGCCGCAAATGCTGGCGCCCGCTTTGTCCTTTCCGCGCTGGCCAGGCTACCTCAGTGAGGGGCGCTGTGCAGGTTGTTAGTGCTTGGGAGTGTTTGGGAGCGTCTGGCTTGGTCGGCACGAGCTGCCTAATCTCATACCACACTATGGCAGTGCAAGCAAGACCATCTAGTATGAGAACCCCCAACCATAAGATGGAGTAGAGTTGGAGGGTAAAAGCTATTGTGGTCTCTAGACTCACTATGTCTCTACGAGGTCATCGAATGTAAGGGGAAACCTGTCTTGTCGACAGGAATAATTATTCACCCTGTGTAACCACTAGTAAGAAGCATCGCTACCTCTTACAGTCTTATTAGCGTCGCTTCCTTGCATAATCACATCATTGTCCCGGACCCAATCACATTGCCATCTGGCCTTTTCTGTAGAACACTGGCAGAGCTGCACTCCTGTCATTGGATGCATTACCACAACTGCACTATAGAACCAATCGTCCTCAGTTGTGCGTTGGCCCGGGCTTTAGTGAATCCCCGTTCCACCTCTGGACGTCGGAGTTAAGATATGAAATGGGACTTAAGTCTCTCGTATCAACTTTGATGCTGAGTTAGACATAATGACAGGATCTGGGGCTCCTGCTCACCATTAGTACTGTGGTAGGTGGCTGGTCTATGCTACCCTGACCCGGATTTAAGCTGAACAATAATCTTAAGTCCACGACCGGGCGTTTTATTATAACAACCGATGCCGATAGGCCTAGGTATTAAAGTCCCAGCATCTGTATTTGTAGTTATAGTGATCATGCGTTCAGTTTCAAACGCTTACAGTTGATATCTGTCTGTATTCCCACTCTCTTCTTTGTTGATAAAAATGACTTCAACAACCGCTACCCAGAATCGATCAGCAGTGCTGCCTCATGTCAAGGCTCACCCAATGATCATCACCACCTCACCTATCTCGAACCCTACTGGCAGTGAGGTCCTTATTCGGGTACGAGCTGTTGCAATCAACCCTGCCGACTACGCCGTTCAGAAACTCGGCATTGTCGTTAAGCATGAGTACTATCCTTACGTCGGCG
This sequence comes from Fusarium torulosum, assembly GCA_900312805.1. NCBI lineage: Eukaryota > Fungi > Ascomycota > Sordariomycetes > Hypocreales > Nectriaceae > Fusarium > Fusarium torulosum. Next base: position 155,523 of record ONZP01000056.1, on the reverse strand, counting down.
GTATTGATGTATCGGGAGACATCGTCTCTGTTGGTCCCTCCAACGCAAGGTTCAAGCCCGGGGACCGTGTGACAGCCCATGCATCAGCGTGGCAGACGGGGGAGGCCAAGTACGGCGCCTTTCAAGAATATTCCATCGTCGATGAGCCTATGGTGGCCAAGATCCCGGATCGTGTCTCATACAATGAAGCAGCTGTTCTTCCACTGGGGTTTACAACATCGTCGGCTATGCTGTTCAGCCCTGAGTTGATGGGGCTCGATTTGCCCAAAGCTGGTACCAAGACGAACTCGACAAAAAAACTTGTCTTGGTATGGGGTGGTAGCTCTAGTGTGGGGTCCAATGCTATCCAGACTTTGAAGGCAGCTGGATACATTGTTGCGGCCACCGCCAGTGAGACAAACCATGGCATGATGAGGGAGATGAACGTTGATTATGTTTTTGACTACAAGAAAGATGGCATAGCGGATCAGATTATGGAAACATTGAGTGAAGTGGGCGAATTGGAAGGTGTGTACTGTGCTATCTACTCAGAATTTGCCATCCAGGCCTGCGCACGTATTGCAGACAAGCTGGCAGGCAAGAAACAAGTGGGGACTATCATGCCGCCGGGTATGCCTATTCCTGAAGATTTGCCGGACGGTGTGGAAATTCTCATCAACGATCGTATTTATTTTGGGTCTACAGAGACTGGGAAAATATTGTGGACTGAGTGGTTATCTGGCGCTCTGGAGGATGGAAGTATGAAGTGTATGCCTCACCCAGAGGTTATTGGAAAGGGACTCGAGAAAATCCAAGATGCTGTCGATGCAATTGGTAAAGGCGTGAGTGGAAAGAAATTAGTCGTGGAGCTTTGAAGCTTTCACTGGCGTCTTATATAACATGGTTGGTGAATAGGGTGAGTAAGCACGTTGAGGCTTGGGAGCCTTTTACACATGCTTTTAATGACTGGGTGCCACAATAGGTAGCAAATTACATGAGTTTGGTCTTTTACTTTTTTCAACTGTGAAGAAAATGATATATTTTTTGTTATGGTGCTGGCGATGGGAGATCTTTGAAGTTTGTTTTACATGTGTAGATGATGAACAATCCCGGTGGTTAAGTGTGACTTTCATCCAGAAATTAAAAAGCTTTGCAACCGAGCTTTACTGGTTATAGTTCTGGGTATTGAGGTCACACTTTGAATAGCCAGATATATCACGGACGCTTCTGAATTGATCTAAACGTGCTATTTACTGCTGTGCTTGTGGTGTAAAAAGTGCAATTATCCCACAGTATGCTAAGCAAACGATAGCATATGAACAGTGCAGTATTAACTTTGGTTCTGAGAACCTGATTTGTTGCGGGCTACTCCAAAGACCAATAAAAATGTTTCTTATGCTTAATTTTATTGTTATATAACCTAAGCATACACTGTTCTATTCCTTGGCAAATTCGCCCATCTCGAACCATCAAACTCAAGCTAATACCGAGGAGAGTTACTATACCCCTCTCAATTTCCAACAGTTGACATGTAATCATGAGTGAGCCTCGATTTTGCTTGACGGCCGACTCCCCCGAGTTCTATCACAGAGTCTGCTTGAGGCTGACCGAATACCTGGTGCAGAATGCAACTCCCAGAGTCTGTTATCAAATATTTAATATCACCAACTTCATAAAACTGTGTTGTTCAGTACTTACACCGATTCTCTATGGTAGGCATCTGTTCAACGAGCCATCCTTGTTGAAAACAGCAGTGAACCCGTTTATCTCGCATGAGTCGATATCTTTAGCTCTCTGCTCGACGTCAGGATGCTTTGGGCAGATGGGAGTAGGACATGCAGGACGAGCAGCAGTTCCACCACCACCACCACCACCTCCTCCTCCCAGGTTTAAGTTGAGAGGGATGGGCTTGAAGAGGGGAATAGGGATGGGCTTGAAGAAGAAGAAGCCAGATGCTTGGCCTGCCAATACGGATACAACGCCGACCGCAAAGGCTGAGATCTTCATGGTGGAGGCTGGGTTGGGTGGTAGAATAAAGTGCAAAAGGTGTGAATGTGGATAGAACTGAGGGTGGTTGAATTTGGGTTGAAGAACTGAGAGGACTGACAGAGCTATGGGGGATTTTAAAGGCACCCAAAAACTAGAGACTACTCAACATGAACTGAAATAGGTGACGTTTACGATATCAAAGATCCGCTAGCTCATGCCGTAATTATTCGGTATGTGTTTTGTAACATTTCTGGTTTATTGCCCTGCATACCCCCTCCCATGATCACCTTTACGCCCCTGCATTTTCCGTATTGATGCGTTCAGCTGCTTGTTGAAGGTCAGCTTCATCCTGCTGCAACGCCATGATCCAAACTTGGATCCATTCGTCCTATGTGGCTCATAAGTGATTAGTGCCGAGGACGTAACCCTGCATATAGTTCGATAGGCGAGGAACTTATGTCAAGACATCCGATCACACCTGAACCAACGACGAATGGAAGGGCGGTATTATTAGATATTGGCGGCACATGGTCCTACAGCCATAAATGATAAGAGGCTGTGGTTGGGAACGTGATGACGACCTCCATCTGTCTCATCGAGAGCGTCACAAGGATCTGCCATGTCGGAGGCTGTAAAGGGGGACATTAGAGTTCGCTGTCAGAGTTCTGCTACCTATGCTTAGACTTTGAGCCATAAGAGCATTCAGACCAACCAACATGAGACCCGAGTGAGGCACCCTGCGGCCTGCATGTTTCTCGTAGGTGGATCTGAGAAGAGCGAATTGCTTTGTCGGTCGAGAGATATGCCGCTTGAAGGGATACGCTACATATCCAATCCAATGCCGGTGTGTATAATCCGTAAGTCCTGATAGATTGATCGCTGATCTGGAATTGTCGATGCAAGGGGTATTAAATAGATCCGATTATCTGTGACAAATCTCAACTTGCAGATTCTCAGCCGGAAAGGTAGCTACTCATCTCTGGAAGGCTGTGCCGTATCTGACAATAGCGGAGCAGTGGTCCGAACAGCTGAAACATGCATTCCAGCCGGGTATTTAAAGTTATGCTATAGGCTCGGGGAGGCGGAGTAGGCTGTAAAAAACATATAAAATTGGGTTTCTCTGCATAAATGCCGTCCCGCGACTGGAAATTAACATCCGGTATGGCTTTTCTTTGGCTGGCGATCATCGGGAGTTATTGTCGGCTCGCCCCGCTGATCCGCCCTTGTTTAGGTTGTTCTAGGGTCCTCGGAATGGAATGAGGCTGGGAGACGGGATTATACGACCTGATTTGTCTCAAAACCATTTGACTCAATGATCTTTTTTACAATCTTGGCAAAGGCAGACCGAACCATCCTTGGCCCATCAGGGAGTCTGTATGTTTCCTTGGTAATTGAGAAATATTGATGACGAGTCTTTGTTTTTGTGTAGAGTCTTTACATACCCTGTGAAGTTAAAAGCCCAGCATGTTCTGCTTTTTATTCCAACAACCACCAGCTCAATCACCATCTAAACAACCACACCTTGAGACGCAATACCATGAGATCCTTCAAAAAACTTCTCCTGCCTCTGGCTTTAGCCGGGTCAGCTATCTTTGCCAATGCGCAATCCACTTACAAGTGTCCTGAGGACAAGGGCAGGACGATTGTCAGGCAAGTATCTGTGATCAACCCACAACCTTCAAAAGCAAACTAACATGTTTTTTTCAGGGGCACCAAGAAGTACGAGCTTCATTGTGGCGAGAGTGTCAGGGGTGTGGGATTCAAGACCGTACCTGCTACTGATATCGCTCAATGTGCTGAAATCTGCTCTTCAGAACCAAAGTGTAAACATGTAGTACACCATGGAACGAGGAACGAGTGTGATTTGAAGGAGGAAGGGGAACTCTTCTCATACACTAAATACCCAATGTCGACTTGGTATTTCGTCGAGGAAGTTACGACTCCTCCTCCCACCACGGGCGGCCCTGAAGATACCGCGCAGAAGCCGGTCGGTGGTGAAATTGAAAAGGAGGACCCTGCCACTGGCGGAGACGGCAAAGACAAGCCCGCAACTGGTAACCAGAACGCGGGATCGGTTGATGCCTCTGGCAACAAAGCGTCCTATTCTTGCCCACAGGATGACCGTAGCCTATACACTACGTAAGTCGCAATCGAGTGACCAAACCGATGACAACTAACAAGAAATTACAGAGGCGACTTTACCTACGAGCTTCAGTGCAAGCATGGACATGTCAAAGGCCATTGGACCTCGGAGCCTGGAACCACCCTCAAGGCTTGTGCGGATCGTTGCGCCGAGGTGCCTGAGTGCAACAGCTGCGATTTCCATCACGCAAACAAGATTTGTTTTCTCAAGAAGGCCCCGTCGGAGACCACGCCTTGGGAGGAGGGAGCTGCTTGGTTTCCAATTTTCTGCCCTCCCGAACGAGTGGCTAAGGCCAACGAGAAGCCTCAAGTGACTACCAAGCTTTCGTGTCCTGCAAGTAAGTGTATTCGTTCAGCGTGTTCATCTACAGCTTCTGACTCCTCTTACAAGATGACGGCAAGATTTTCGAGGGATCTGACGGAACGTGGTTTTATCTCCAGTGCTGCACTGATACAGATGCCGCCTCTGTTCTTGATCTTGTCAAAGCTTCCAGCCACCAGGACTGCCTTGAGAAGTGTGTCAAGTCGACAACATGCAAGAGGTTAGTGTTGAGATTCGATCCTGGGCTAAATAGATACTAACCTTACAAACAGTTTTACGTTTGCCGCCGAATCTGATGGCACCGGCCCCAACTGTAAGCTGTACGGACATGGAAAATTCTCACAGCATGCGCAACCCGGTGCTCACTACGCCTTTGTCACCGACCCCCCTACGGAAGAGGCCAAGGTGTCAGATGCCAAGATGTGTACTACTGAGTGCCCTGGTGCTCATGGTCAAATCTTTGCCAGCGTTACAGGCGAGGTATGTACCCAGCTTGTTCAATGTCCTTATCAACGACTCTAACGTTTATGTATAATAGAACTTCCAAATGACCTGCAAGAAGCGCCACGGCACAACTTACCTCAAAATCGACCGCCGACCCTCTTTCGAAGCCTGCATGATTTCCTGCGCTACAATGCCCGCTTGCCACAGCGCAGAGTATGAGCCACGAACAAAGAAGTGTTACTACAGTAACAACCACAACGCGCCAGCCATCGACGCTCCAGCGTTCGTCAGTGCTCACTCCTTGGGATGTACCGGCGCATGCTCCAGCTGTAAGAAGGGTTGTGAAAGCTCGGACAGCACAGAGCTTCCCGCCGACGCTGCCTCATGCCTTGCAGATCACGGTAAAATCATTACTGCAGGCGGTGAGGACTTCAGGCTCCAGTGTCGACACTGTTTCCACGGCCATGACCAAGCCCATATTCCTGGGATCAAGTCCCTAGGTGAATGTGCCAAAGCCTGTGCCGAGAACCCTAACTGCCATGAGGCTGACTGGACGGGACCCGGCGGCTGCTTTTGGTCTGACGTCAAGAACAAAGATGGCACACCTTACACTTTGTCACCAAATGCCGGCTGTGATTCTTTGATCCCACAAAGCCGCAGCCATGCTAACATTGCCGTTACGCCTCGAGATGACACCCCCACTGAAAGAAACTGGTAGAAGGTTCCCACATCTAGGCAATGTATCCTACTCTACAGGTGGTCGGTGTGGAAAGGGCCAAGCCTCAGATTAGTACGAGATATTGGAAAAGGGATTTACATTGTGGATTAGCATTAGCTTAGCGTAATGCTCAAATGTCATGCTCACTGAAGTTTTTCGGTTTTGCAAGGACTCAATCACTCTCCACGGCGCAATGCTTAGTCTTTCGTGACTCTATGTTAGAGCAATTGAAAGGGGCATCTCGGGAAAGACGACGAAGGAGTCCTCTTGATGTCGCAAGACCAGGGGATCAAGTGTCACTTACATAACTTCATAGTCTCCATCACGAACGTAGTTCGTGTTTCATCAATAATAAAATTAACTAACGAGTAAGCCTCTACTTGATAAATATATACAAAGCTTAACGTTGTTCTGGGGAAGTGCGGATTGGCGTGATTTATAAGTTTAAATTAAGGTCTGCGGATGTTCCCGCGCTAAGCTGATAGAGGTTGTGGGGATAACACATGGTTCGGGGCGGATATATATCCGCGTATTCTAAACCAAGATCACGGAAATAAGTAGAATCATAGTAAAAATGCATTTCTTCCCTCAGTCGTCTCGGTATTGCCGACACCATTTGCCGGCCTCTTCCCCTGGTTCAAACCAATCTTAGTATCCCCTATCGTAGTAGATCGTTGCGGGGAAGCGGGTACAATGCTGGATTCAAGCCAGGTAGTTGGTTAGTGTTCGAGTCACCGCTATCATAAAGTAGATCCGAAAATCCCAGCGGTAATAATGCGGTATATATTTATATATCCTGTCTACTTAACGGCGTCAATATATAACTGGCCTTGTGTATGCGAGTTCAAAACCCTCAGACCACTCCAAGAACCTGCCATCATGGCTCCAGCTTGGGTATTAACTGTTATCTCATTCTTGGCACTTGTGCCGTTCACCTGTGGAGCCTCCCCAAGTTCCAAGTTTGTCAAGGATTGTAACAACCTTGGAAAGACAGCGCACCTCCCAAATGCGACGATTCATGCCACCGAGTTTGTCGAGGCCGGCACGAACTTGACTTTCCCATTCTACGATGCGACTTGCAAATTGACATCTCAAGTTGTGAAGTCCGACATATGCCGTCTCTCATTTGACGTCGCCACCAGCAGCAACAGCAGTGTAAGATTCGAGGCTTGGCTACCCGTGGAGTGGAGCGGGCGCTTCCTCGGTGTTGGCAATGGAGGCCTAGGTGGTTGTTTCAAATACGATGATCTCAACTACGGAACATCCTACGGGTTTGCTACCATCGGTACCAACAATGGCCATGACGGAAACCAAGGGAAACCTTTTTATCAACATCCTGGTACAGTCGAAGACTATGCATATCGCTCAGTTCATCTAGAAGCAGTCCTCGGCAAGCAAATTGTCAAGGCTTTCTATGGCTCTAGTCACAAGAAGTCCTACTACCTAGGCTGCTCAACCGGTGGACGACAAGGCTTCAAGGAGGCTCAGGATTTCCCTGAAGACTTTGATGGTATTGTAGCCGGTGCACCTGCGTTCGATATGCTGGCGCTATTCTATTGGAGTGGAATACTAGGCAGAGCACTTGGAAAGCCGGGTTCTCCGACATATCTGACTGCCGCTGATTGGAGCATCATATATGATGATGTGCTTGAGCAGTGTGACGAGCTTGATGGTGTGAAAGATGGCATCATTGGCGATCCTGATCTCTGCCAATACCGTCCCGAGGCTTCAATCTGTGGGACTGGCCAAAAGTCCGGGTGCCTTACAGGTCCCAAAGCTGAGACTGCCAGAACCATCTTCACGCCCGTATATGGCCCTGATGGACAGTTTGTCTATCCACGACTGCAACCTGGAGCAAATGCAACCGATAGGTTTACTTCACTTGAGCAACCCTTTGGCTATCTGCTTGACTGGATGCGCTACGTTGTCAAAAGCGACCCTTCATGGAACCCCTGGACCTTTACTGCAGATGACTGGCCAGAACTATCAGGCAAGGATGATTACGGTGTCGCTACATGGAGTGGAAACTTGACGGGTGCCCGAGATCGAGGAACAAAGATTCTCCATTACCACGGATTGCAGGATCCCCTGATCACCAGTGACAATTCGGCCCGTTACTACAACTATGTGAGCCGAACCATGGGGTTGACTTCAAAGGAGATGGATGGCTTTTATCGCTATTTCCGTATCTCTGGTCTGGGACATTGTCGAGGCGGAACAGGCGCCAATATGATTGGAGGGAACGCAGATACCCTTGGTCCTTACGAGCCGGAAAGTAATGTTTTGGCGGCTATTGTGGATTGGGTTGAGAATGGTAAGGCTCCGACGTCTATGAAGGGAACACAGTATGCCTCGACTGGTTCCAAAAAGGTCGTTGCGGAAAAGAAGCATTGTCGATATCCCCAACGAAATGTGTACGTCAAGGGTAACCCTTCCTCGCCTGGTAGCTGGCAGTGCAAGTAGGCAGCTAGCTCTATACTGGACATCTATATTGTATTTAGGACAGGAGAGTAACAGCTTAATTTCACGCTATATGCGACATCAGCGTCAGACAAACATCATTACACACATACCAGTAAAAGCCTCTACGACCAGTATGTCCCTTGTTGATCAAGCCAATAATATGTAGTAGAGTGCAGTTCCTCTTTCTATGACAATGAAATTTGTCATACCGAAAAGCAACACCCAATCAAACAAAATGGCAGTTGAAATGACAAGTCGTACAGAAGCGAATGTTCGGCGAGTCGGCTGTTGAGCACCGGGTTCGATCGTTCTACGACGAACAGCTAGTGGTTCCGACAGCCTGGTGTGTGCACAAAGGCTATGAATAAATTTGAAATGAACGTTGGGATACGGAAACAAAGAGGAATTAACATGGAACCAAAGCCGGTGCATGTCCATGAACAGAAAATTGTCAGTTCCTCGATCACAAGTGTCAGACAACAAAACAATACATAATGAACAAACAAAGGAACAGCCGCTCTCCCACCAGCCCTTTATAAACTCCAGAACATTGAATCGAACAAGGTGTGATAATACAAGAATCGCCAGAATGAAACACTATAAATTCCTCGGTTTCCCCTCTCAATCCAATTTTCTCTTCCATCACCAAACAACCCTTCCACACCAACATTACATCCTTACTTCATCAGACCAAATCTCACAACAACCAACAACCAACAACTCACCTTACAAACAACCTTTACATCGTTCAATATGTGTCAAGTTGTCTTTGTCATTCTCCGATGTGTTGACTGCGGTGTCACTCAGGACAACCCTAGTCGCCACGATCCCAGCTGGCGCCAGTGCTGCGAAAACGCTACTGCTCATCTCGAGTATCGTTCTTTCACCTGTGCTCGCTGCTTCATGCGCCGCAATGCTATGCAGAACCAGCGCCAGGAACAGAACCACCAGAACCACCAGAATCAGCAACACCAGCAGCACCAGCAGCACCAGCAGCACCAGCAGCAGCATCAGTATCAACAGTTTCAGCAGCAGTATGAGCAGCACGAGCAGCACGAGCAGCACGAGCAGCACGAGCAGCACGAGCAGCTTCAGCAGCAGCTTCAGCAGCAGCTTCAGCAGCAGAGCCAAAGCCGAGACCAGTGCCAGGACCAGAGCCAGTGCCAGGACGACAAGTACAGCGACTGCTCCGGTCGTTAAGTTGACAAAATGGCCCCTCTTGATGTCATAGACTCCATCTAGAGGTTCCTGGGCAGAGTCTAATTTCCAACTAGTGAATAAAAACATGGAAAATAACAAAAAAAAAAAAAGAGCAAGGTATCAACAGCGGCAGAGTGGGATAAGGGAAAGGGCAAAGGTTTGGATTATTGCTTTGGGATATGAAGCTAACAACTGGAATGAGTCTAGGGCAGAATTGAGAAATTAGATTGATTACTAAATTGACTTGCTTTAGATACTCACTTCTGAATACCATGACCGAGTGTGAATGATTAGCTAACTTCGTATAAAATGTCTTCTCAAGCTATGATGTTATATTATCCTAGCCGAGTGAAGGTAAATCCCTTTGGCGATGAAGTTTACATCCGTTACATTGAACGCCTGGGTTATGTGGAGCCTTCATATTATAGTATGCCATTATTGATACGTGACATTTTTCATTTTGCGAGAATACATTGTATAATCCAGTAAACGAGGCCATATTGATATTATGACAGGAAACGAGCTCTATCCAATTTCCTTTCTGTTAACTAGGTCCCATTGATCAAGTCTCTAAAACCTCTAAGCCCCTAGTATGAGTGCTTCGCTGCCCTGCCATTTAGCAGTTTTCCTGGCAAACTCGCGAAGCGGTGGCGAAGCACGATGCCTGCCCAGCGCCAATGTGGCATGTGCGTCGTCGACCAGCAGCACAAGCGTTGTAGTTGGCATAGCCGAGGCAGTTGCCACGAGCCTCGAGATTCTGGGCATCAGTGGTCTCAGCAATGGGAGTGGCGGAGGCGAAGGTGGTCAAGGCCATGACGGCGACGAGGAGCTTCTGTAGTATGTATTAGAGTGACTCGATGAGCTTGATATAGAGTGCAATACATACAGTAGGAGAGTACATGTTGAAGATATTTTGAGTGAGTTGTTTGTGACTGATTGATAACAGCCAGGCGTACACTCGCTATTTATACTTGTAGAGCCCAGCCAGGTACATTGTCTCCTGTCACTCCTGACATTATGCCAAGACGCACAAAACGAGCTCAGCTGCATAGTTCCTAGATCATCGCCGGGTCAAGGATCGACTCAAATCCACAAGGATCACCGAGCTCGGAGCTTGAAGCACTAACTCATCTTACCATCATTTTTAGCTCGTCATTAAGCAATACTACTGGATGGATCACGAGAAGACCCTCTGACATAGCGTCTGGCGATCCGGCCGTACCCGTTTAGATGTGGATACATCGTCACTGATTATCCGATTGATTAGATAAAAACTGATCAGGAGGATTCTCAACGTCCACTCACAAGTGATAATCTATCTGCGGCATCAGTCCGCAATATGGGGCGCATCATATTCGTTCTCCACATCGTAAGAAAAACGAACCATTTTTAATCCTTCGTGCCTTTTTGTTTGCCGTGTAGCCGGGAACTCCCTCTTCCGTATGGTCTACATTACGCTGAGGATGCTGGCCTGCGTATCAGAGCGTACGTTGATCCATCTTTACGCGTTCGATCCATACCGAGGCAAAACCAATCATCTAGTCAAGTGGGAAACAGGTTGAAGACGTTTTACCAAGACGGCAAGTCGTCTGATTGACAGAGAATCTGTCCAACTATGAAAGAATAGCGGACGTAGTACTAGTAATGCCTTAGTTAACCATGATGATGTTGAGAGGTTGGCGTGTATGAACAGGCCTCTCCTAGGTACTCGAAGGCTTACGTATGAGGCTGCAATGGGCTTCTTCCCGGAATTAAATAAATGCCATGAACTTATCAGGATCTGATAATACCCCAAAGCTACTTGCAACTCCGCTGTCATCCGGTGTCCATTATCTAAGAGCCTCGTCTTCTACAAAAAGCTTGTTAGCATAACTGTTTTGGGCTAAATTACCGAATAGAATCTTGAATATAGCCCTGTATCTCCTCTCACCATGTATCAATGAAAGCCTTTCCATGATATCTTCCACTCCTTGTTTCCTGGCTAGCGGCCAAGTAAAGCAGCTCATGTCATCGACGAGGGCGACTAAGAATAAATGAGATGGGAGCTCAGTGACTAAAGCTTCGAAAGCAGAAAGAGTGCTGTCAAGATCAAAAGGATCCAAGTCACTGAAAATGTTGGCCAGGTCCTATGGGTCAAAGTCGCGGTATTGGTCAAGGAGCTGCAAAAGGATGCTCATGACTAGTTCCGTTGGGTGTGCGTCCAAGTCCCCTGCGTAGTCCTTATGTTGACTGCAAAAGAACGCTAGAAATATGGATGAGGTACTGGCCTGTTTATTTGTCGAGGCTTGCTTGTCAGAGAAAGTGAGGATATCTCGGAATATTTCGGCAGTAACTATTAGCATCTCAAGACTTCCAGTTTGATCATCCGATCTTGTGTCCAAAAAAAGAAAGGAAGATTCGTCAAGCGTGAGCCAAGATAGGAAATTGTCGCCAAGAATGAATGGGATTTCTTCCAATGCATTGTAGACTTCTTCCCGGTATTCCCCAGTCTCCTCAATTGCTTTGAAAACAATCTTCAGACCGCCACACAGGACAGAACAGTAGGAGTCAGTTGGGACGAGGTTTGTAAGCGTGGTGCCGGCTCCAGCATTAGTACAAAGGCTTCTGAAGCGCCCTTTTAGCTTGCTTGTGAATCCTGGTGACAGTGTCTTGTCCTTGGAAGAGAGTTGCTTCAAGGCCTTACAAGCCTGTGAGACTAATTGCCCAACCTCATGTCACGATTGAGCAACCGCGAAATCTAGGGGCGTTATATTTCGCTTAACGTACAGCTCATTTGTCTCTTTTACTACAGAGTTTTGCGCTTGAAGGCAGGTGCTGTATATCTCGTCTCAATTTCTAGTGCAAAAGTCTTTAGTTCAAATTAAGCGCATCTTCTGAGTACAGGACATATTTGCATAAGCTAATAGATTTATAATCAGAGCTTACCTTGGTGAAGAGCTCAGCCATGTCATTAGATTCTGCCGGCTTACGCGGCTGAACTAATCTTACGTGTGCAGAATTTGCCTCACCGTTACTCAGATCTGTACCTGCACAAGCCATTTCAATGGCGTCTAGAACAAACACTGGATGCATTACATGCAGGTACGTAGTTGAGAAAGATGCCTTTCGTGACAGCCTATACCACATCGTTCCCGCCCATGAGAGAGTAAGGGATTCTGACATATGGTGATAGAATCCGCCGAATAAAATGCGACGAAGTAAAACCCCACTGCAAAAGATGCCTCAGGTCGAGAAGAGTCTGTGATGGCTACCTCAGCAATCAAGTAAATATGTCGCGTCGGCAACTCGCTGAGACGGTACGTAGTCTTGATGTTGTTGGTCCGGTGTCGCGCGCTCTGGCACAGTGTCCCTCGTCCAGCAATCCTGTATCGAAACCGGTCACGCCTGATGACTCAATGTTCTTCGACCTGTTCCGCCATGCCACAGTTGTCAGCACATGTGGTGTCTTCCCGTCTTTTTTCTGGTCGGGGACTGTTATGCAACTGGCCCATGATGAGCCAGCCATTTGGCACGCCATCCTCGCTATTGGGGCGCTTCACAGAAGAACACAATTACTGGAAGGGAACACTGGGGGCCTCAATGAGCAATCTTTGGTACGCCGTGCTGAGACTCACTATGGCAAGGCCATGGGTCTTGCCCAGGACTTGACTGATGAGCTAAAGGTTGCTACCTTGGCTACCGTACTCGTCTCTGCCGCTTGTCTACTGGGGAGGTGGCCTGAGATGCAGAAGCACCTCATGGCTGGCCTGAAGATCGTTTCGTCAAAGCAGGATACCGCACTAAGCCTCCGCGTCGTTGGGTCAACACTGATGAAACTTGACCTCCAGGCAATGACGTTCAGTGAGTCCAGTTCGCCGTATCCGTACGAGATGACAGTCATCGCATTCCCTGTAGCCAAGTTTCTTGCGATGCCACTTATTCAAGGAGTGTCATACGAAGAACTCAGCGCAGAGATGTTTGGCCTGTTCAGAACTTACATGATCCTGGACGATGACTATCTCCAGGGAAGTGTGGCTTATGGTCCTTGGCTCACAACGCAAAACTCCTTCCTACGCCGCTTCATCCATTGGGAAAACCGAATGGCGTCTTTCGAAAGTACACACCCTCCAAGACCCAGTGACGAAACCACTAGACTATGTATCCGCCTATGGCATGTCACAGCCAGAATACTCATTAGTGCAACGCCAATCGGAGGCGAGACACGATTTGATTCGCTTCTTGGCCACTTTGAATATGGTATCAAGATAGCCTTAGCAGTAAGTGAGAGTATGCGTGGCAGTCGGGTGTCCTCACTTAGTCTTGAACCAGGGCTTATGGCTCCTCTATGGTCAATGATTCATCGGTGCCGGCATCGCTTGCTTCGACATGCTGCTCTTGCAATTCTCGAAAATGTGAGTCGGATTGAGGCCATGTGGAGTAGTCGGATGGCAGCTCCTACTATGAAGGCGCTTGTGGGTGTGGAGGAGGAATATCTGGACCCCATCGAGTCGAGCGACCACATTTCGACTATCCTCAGTAGTCCTCCCTTGGCAATTCCGTGGGATGTCTGGTCAGAGCCTGACTTGCACATTCCAACTACCTTGACGTGGGACGATATGCCTGTCATTCCTGAGGACTGTCGGGTGAAGGATATACTTGGCCTGATGGGTGTAAATCAGTCTCGCATTGATGTTCGCCTGTTGATGTCTACAGAACCTACTCTGAATCCAGTCAAACCAGGGCCGGTGAGAGAGATGGCGGTGGAATTCTGAAGTTCCAGGATATGTGTTTCACGAAGTGTAGTTAAAATGCTGCCGACTCACCAGATCCTTCTTGGCTCGCCTTTTCATCAAACTGGCAGAGTTTCTGGTAGAGGCAACAATGATTGTGTTATTCGAATTATCTGTATTTTACTACATTTCAAGTCCAAGCCTTTGTTCAATGTTCGTCAACCCCACATCACCTTTTAAGCTTCCCAAAGCACAACCGCACAGGCTACAGAACCCACAGCAAGGTCCAAGCTGAGAGTCAGACCTATACCAACGTTTGTTCTCACATTGTCGTGTTTCCCATCAGGCTTTCCATGGTCTCACTACCTCTGCTATCTTTGTATTCTTCCCTGCCCTTCACTTACTTTGGCGAAGTAACGACCCAGTCCTTAGTCTCTGCCGTTCCTTTGACCAAAGCCGCCTTTTGCTCTTTGGTGCAGGTCTCAGCTGGCTGTAAAACGTAGCAAACGTTTTTGATAGATGCAGGCAGTTTGTTCCTAACATCTCGCACATCAAGCTTTCCTTTTGTCTGGTAGTTGCCCATCTTTGTAAGCTCGACTTTGCCTGTTGCCACGTCATTTCGAAACATGGCACGCTCAAAGATTCTGGAAACGGTCTCAGGCTGGAACCCACCAGCGCTGTGGCCAGCTTGGAATACGCGGGAGAAAGAGAGGCCGGCGTGCTCTCGGACGAGACCGCCTTTGTATGACGAGTTGGTGATGATATCAGCGTAGCCAGCATTAGCGAATGCTTTGGCACCGTTGAAAGGGATATGGAGGGATGCATTCTCAGCAGAGAACCCTAGAGTAAAAGGACGCTCATGTTAGACACCCATATCTATACATATTGGCAACCTGGGCTTCGAAGTTACTCACAGTCGCAGCGATAGTCACGGTCGCCATACACCATAGCCACGTTGAGACCACTATCCAGAATCTTACCCAAGTGCGAAAGGTCATAGCGAGCCGGATCACCTGTTCCTTCGAAGAACACACCGGGGAATTGATCGTTGCCTCTTGTATAGTTCAGAGGCACGCCGAGTTCTTGTTGTACCCATTCCTGGTTGAAGAAAGCTGCCTCGTACTCGTAAGGAAATGCCCCGGGTTTCTTGACCGAGATGTCAAACGGGTAGTACTAGGACAAATTGCATCAGCATCACATACTATTGCACTGGCCCTCGATCTAAACAGGTAATGTCGGCTATGAGATAGTAACTTACAAGTGTAGCATTGTCCACGCCCGTGAAAGCGATACCAAGACACTTAACCGAAGCTGCTGCACAAGCCTTGTTGACGACAGGATTGTTACCTTTCATTTCTGGGTCTCCTCGGGCTTGGGCAGCTCTGCAAGAATGGAGAAGAGTAAAGCAGCCCTCCTTAGGGTCCGTCATCGAGGTCAGGAGGGTTTTGTATGCCTTTTCGTCGATAATGGGGTGGTCGTAGGTGTTGTTCATGGCGTAGTCCAGCCAGCCTAAAACCATGGGTTCGATATCCGTCATGCCATTGATGATGCCGACGGTTTTCATATTGAGTTCGGTCGCTTCTTTAATTTCGTGCTTTCCATCCCTAATAAGCTTATTCTGTTGGAGGAAATAGGTGGTAAACATGGTGGTGTAAAAGCCAGCGTACTATCAACAGAGTCAGTGAAATTGAAACTCCCTAGTTCTGGCACTAAATTTCATCACTAACCGACACTCCCCATATGGATATCTCTTTATTCTTCGTGCGGTGCTCAGGAAACTCGCTGAACCAAACTTGGGAGAATCTCCAGATTGTACTGGCAGCGGCCATTGTGCCATTGATTGTAGTGGATGGATCAGTCACATGCATCGTAGCTGGTATCTTGCTAAGGCCGGTCTCCTTGAGGTCACCAACATCGGTGATAGACTCCATGCTTGTATTGTTCTTGTAGACAGGTTCGAATGTGTTCGTCATGGTGTCAAGTGTTCCGTTTGCCAAGGTCGTGTACGAGAATCCCACACCCGAAGGATTATCGATATAGATCATGTTGACATTATTATTCCACGAGTGCTTGTTCAGTGTGGTTGAGTTCGAGTCGGAGTTGAAGTAGCAAGGGAAAACTGACGATCCATCGAATCCGCTGTACCCAGGCCCACCGCCAAAGTACATCGCAGTCGGAGCGTTTTGTGGTTCGTTTCGAGCCGCTACATGGAGGCACATCGTTAGCAGAATACCAACTAGAGGCCTTCGGACCGGATGTATTTCGTTACTTACGAAAGTACCAGAAGAAATAATTCGTGCTGCCATTCTTGGGCAAGCCTTTGGCGCCACCAGCATCGGGCACAAAGTAGCTTGGGAGATGCACGTATCCAGAATATGAGTTAACACCCTTTGTCGTTTCACAAACATTGTTGACTCTCTTGTACGAGATGCTTGCTCCTTTGAACTTCTCGGATAGCACAGTCTTGATGTTTTTGGGTGGGGATACGAAGGATTGGGCAGATGCCGTGAGCCCCGTAGCAAGAAGGAAAATGGCAGAAAAGACCTTCATGTTTGTGTCTGCTCGCGCTATCTCTGCTGTATGAGAGGAGATAGTTTAAAATGATCAGAGCATTAAGAAGACGAAGCCTGACTGGTGGAAGAATGATGGAGAAAAGTTGACAAAACGCTGGGTTTTCGAGCGCACTTATATTTCAACGGGTAGCATCTAAATCGTATTACCAATTACAATCGTCCAAGTCTGATGAGTGATACTTAGCTCTGCTATATCCCTCAACAGCCACATTCTCATTGAGATTTATTTCTGACTTTATTAATTATGGTTTCATTGAATATGCGACAGGCAGGAGACTTACTGGGCTGGGAAGACCGCATAATGGCTATACGACCATTGGGTTACGCGGGCTATAGTAAGACACATCTATAACAAGGTTAGCTCTGGCGAACACTCCAATTGACTCCGGGATGTGGATACGCTGACCGAGACAAGAGCAAACCTCTATAGCCACAGGGTAACTTAGACGCGTTTTGTTTATATGGAAGCTGACGCTGGCACTCTAATGACGAAAGGATCTGGCGAACGAGCCAATCTCAATCCACTGAGCTCCCCGGTTATTGCCTCACCACTGCGAGGCGTTATGAATGAAATGACGTGGCTGAGTTAATGCCATGAAGTCAGACACCAGGCCGCAATTACGCTTCATCTCTTTATCCAGTTTTGATCACGGGACGGTTTGATATACCAACTTACCAGCTGTAATGCACCTATAAGCTTCTCAACTATATCTACCACTATTAGACCACACTATACTGACAAATTATAATTCGAAGATCTCCCCTTACCGTAGCAAGACTCAAATTCGTGCGTCCCCGTGTTGCAGATTAAGGTGAAAGTAACGAAAACATGAGAAGAGCAGATGCAATGGAATATACAGGACTAGGAGGCACAATATCTTCAGATAACTGAGCCTACACCACATCCACCGAAGCTCAACTGCTCATGAATAGCACTTCCTGAGAGAAAAAGGAAGCCTACTTTGACAGAAGAGAACCGGATTTGGGATTTGCTTAGCTAACTGCTGAAAAGGCAAACCAATAAGTGCGTTGTTATTGGTTTTCAGAACTTCGAACGCTTCATTGTCCGCTGGAGGCCGGCAGCGAATAGGAAATAGCTCCGCCGATCCGAGTCGGGCTTTTCTATATAATTTATACATTAGCTGTAAGGTAGTGGTAGGCTTTGAAATTAACAAGTCTAGTGAGGGATCAAGCAAGCCGAGTTTCATTTGGTGGTTCGTTGTCTGTGTGACTGCTGGGCGTGATTGAGAAACAGACCCTGCTCGTCACCCTAGGATCGGCGGTACAAGGCAGCTCAACGTGCATCCTGCCTAGTTTGGTATACGAGCATGATGGTCCGAGACCTCTCGTGTTAATAGTTGTACAAAGTCCACCCGCGAAGCCGATACGACTACGAATAAGTTCCTCTGTGTCGGAGAGACTAGCAGTTCCTCCATGTACTCGGCTGCCTTTGTAAAAGGAACGGACAAACGTTTATCTGTAACCCCCGTCATCTTATAAATCCGACGGCAGTTGTACAGCCTCACGTCTGACATCTGTACCGAATTGGGTAATAAAACACTGTCATGGGTATAGGGAGGCTGTAAGCTTATGTCATAGGGAGGAAACCCAGCGCATCGACCTGTCTAGATCCATTTGAGAATATATTGGATTTATATGGTTGATTGATAAGTATTCTTCCAACTTCATTTCTATAGCTATTACTCTTTCTCGGAACCTCAAGATTATACAATTCCTTCGGTGCAAGGAAAATAAACATCATGCTGGCTTTTCGTTCAACATGCTATCTACTGCTTATGATGGTTGAGATCGTCCTGGCTACTCTAACATCCCCGGATCTCCCAGTTGTCGATCTTGGTTATGTGGGTTTTAAATCGACAGCGGTTTCCGTCATTAACTAATCAACACCAGGAACTCCATCGTGCGATATCCTTCAACGAAACTACTGGTATATACAAGTTCTCAAACATTCGATATGCGCAGGCTCCGATTGGCAATCTACGGTTCCGCGCCCCTGTAACTCCTCTAGTCCAACTCGATGAGATCCAGACTGGGGCTGAGGTAAGAGCCTGTCCTCAGGGAATCCCTTTGTGGCAGTTAAGGGCATCTAAACCTATTGGCCTTTACTCAAATGGTAAAGACTTCAGTCTCGAGTCATGGAAGGACGATATCAAGAACTATACACCTTCTGCGGGGAACCCACCTCCAACCACCGAAGACTGTCTGTTCCTTGACGTGCATGTTCCCCGGAAGGTGTTCAGTGCCAAAAAACAGGGGAAGAGAGGTCACGGTGCCCCTGTCTTGGTCTGGGTAAGCAGTAAATGTGCTCCTGTTAGACAACCTAGCTGATATCCGCGAACTAGATACATGGTGGTGGCTATGTCTTGAGCTCGAAGGATGGATGGCCCAATCCTGGATTCGAACCTAGCGGTATTTTACAGCATGCGAAAAATTTCGAAAAGGACGGTATTATCTTTGTTGGACTGAACTACCGCCTAGG
This sequence comes from Fusarium torulosum, assembly GCA_900312805.1. Taxonomy (NCBI): domain Eukaryota; kingdom Fungi; phylum Ascomycota; class Sordariomycetes; order Hypocreales; family Nectriaceae; genus Fusarium; species Fusarium torulosum. Next base: position 136,484 of record ONZP01000056.1, on the reverse strand, counting down.
CGCTTTTGGCTTTCTCCCTGGTCCCGAGGTTGAGAAAGACGGAGACCTCAATGTCGGCCTTCTTGATCAGCGTCTTGCCCTCAAGTGGGTTCAAGATAACATACATTTGTTCGGTGGTTCGCGTCATAAAGTTACCGTCATGGGCGAGTCCGCGGGCGGAGGCTCTGTCTTGCTTCACTTGCTCAACGCAGGCCACCTGGGTAACAAAGCACCCTTTGCGCAGGCCATTGCCCAGTCGCCCGCCTTTATGCCAACATTTCAGCCCCACCATACTGCTTATTCTGGATTCCTTGAAGCTCTAAACGTGACGAGCCTTGCAGCAGCCCGCAATGCTAGCTCTGAAGCGGTCATTGCAGCAAATGCTCGCCAGATAGGAGCTGCGCCCGCGACTACATACATATTCGGGCCAGTGCTGGACAGTAGGCTGGTGCGGGATCAACCCTATGCTTTGTTCGAGGCTGGAAATTATGATAAATCAGTCAATGTGTTGTCATCCCACACTGCTTTCGAAGGAGGGCTCTTCTTTGACATCGATCATATGGAGGATGCGGACTTCCTTCCATGGATTGCACGCTCTATCCCTGGCCTTTCTAAATCAAAGCAAGAATACCTAGCCAATGAACTTTATCCACCTCAATTTGACGGACGGTTAGGTTACACGGATCAAGGATCTCGCCAGATGGCCTTGTGGGGAGAAGCAGTAATCCACTGTAACTTTTTGGGCATTAACGAGGTGATGAGAGGTCAAAGCTATGCGTGTAAGTCATTCAGTCAGATAAGTGAAACCAGTACTAATTCACCACAAGACACATTCAACGTCACTCCAGGGTTGCACACCCAAGATCTCAAATACATCTTCAACGATCCCAAAGGCCCCGCTTACAAGCCAGCTGCACAGGATATACTACAGACTGCGCTGACTAGTTTTGTTGTCAATGGGGTTCCGGAGATTCATACCGGATACAATCGCAAGTTCCCCCATTGGGGCGTTGACCAGAAGCTTGTTAGCATTAACGGGGATAATGCCAGAGTCACCTTGAACACTGTCAACGAAACCCGGTGTGCTTGGTGGCATTCACTTCAATCTTAAAGTGCTTGTTCAGCAAGACTGTTAGATGTCCACTTGCACAGAGATTGTGAGGGATTTCGACGGGAATATGGCAGACTACCTGGAGTAGAGCATAACTGCTCACGTGAATCTTAGATCTCCTGTTGGCAGCGGGTGAACCTTTGAGGAATGATCAATCGTTCCATCAATATACAGTGGGGCGTGAGAATTTAGTTTCTGTTGTCGAAGAGAATTACCGAGAGTGGATTAGCTATGGCTGAATTGCAATACTATCCTCTATTTGTCAGCTATGCCTCTACCCTATGGATAAGAACTGTATATAAACTCTGCAAACCTATTTATAGGGCACAACCTCTCTCCCCTACAACTAAGCAACTACTCACATCAACAGCATGGCTTCAGATACCGACTCCATTCGTAATACCATCGCTTACTACTCCATTGCTTGCGACGATAAAGAATGGGACTTGCTAGATCTTGTCTTTACCTCCGACTGCATTGTCCAGTATCCAGAGCCTCTTGGGCCTGTTAATGGACTACAAGCATTGAAACAAACTCTCGAAAAGACTATCGGCCACCTATCGACCCAGCATGCTTTGTCAACTCAAGTGATCAGAATCACAAGTGATGGAACAGCAATTGCAACTACTTATATCACTGCATCGCATTACTTGGCGGAACGCTCGTTCGTTTCGATGGGAAAGCTGGAAGACGAATTGATCAAGGATGAGGAGGAAGATGAGGGGTTCGGGTGGCGAATTAAGGCAAGGACTGTCAAGATTCAGGGTATACCGCAGGTGATTGGTCTCTCCTCCAAGCACCAGAAGAATCTTAAGCAAAAAGCTCAAGGCTGGACGCCATGCCTATATTTCAGTTACATCAACCACCAGACTGTCTATCAGCTTAACATTTACGACTGTGGTAGCATTGTAAAGGACCGATGGGATAAATTAATACATTTTGAATCTCGCCTTCAAACCTGATGGCATCACCTAATCCCGTCTAACTTCCAAATCATAATCCCAAACCTTTTCACCATCAACAACAAGGTCATAATGAAGGAGAAGTCTGCTCTGTTCTGTTGTGTCAAACGTCACTTTTCCAAACTTGGATGTTCCCCAGGGATGTGAGTAGATAGAAATATCAGTTTCCTCAACTTGCTTGTGGAACCGATCGAGTGGCTCGTAGAACTGATTCAGTGGCGAGGTGGAAAACTCAATGACAGGCTTATCCCCTGGATTCTTGGCAGGAAACTCCGTCGTAGCATGCTCATGGCGATCCTGGAAGCTTGTTAGTGCATTCTGGATTCGTATACCTTGGGTCAAGGAGACTTACACCGCTGAGAATGATGGCTCCTCCATTCTTCTTCATGGTATCCAAGATTACCTCTCGTTCCCAGAGGAATCCCGACCAGCTATCGGCTGAATCAGGTCCCCTCCAATTCCTCGTGAACGGCACACTGCTAACCACCACCTTCCAATCGGTTTCTGATTCGAGCCAGTCTGTCAAAGCTGCCAGCTGCGATGCTCCAAGCATAGTCTTCTCCGGGCCATCATCCATGGCGTTATTGGATCGATATCTCCGCGTGTCCAAGACAAAAAAGGCTATGCCTCCGTGTCGGAAGATGTAATAGGTCTTATTGGCACCAAATTCTGATGGTGGATTTGCATTTCCATGGTATTTCCAGAACGGTCGCATAGCAGTGTCGTAAAGACCTGTTTCGTTCGCAGCCCAGTCGTTGATGATCTCATGGTCATCATACACGTGCAGCCATGGTATTGCACGTAGCTGGGGCGACCATGACGGAGAGGCATATACTTGGCGGTATGCTGTTGTGTAAGCCTTGGCATCCCAGCCAAGCGGTATGGGAAGGTCGATATATATAAAATCGCCCAAGAAAAGCACCATATCGATTGGATTGCTGGACACATAATTACTCAAGTGCTCGAGTCCTTTGATGCGGAGACCATGATCGAGAGGGTTATATGGGTAGAATGGCTTGATGCAGCTCGAGGAAACAAGACTCCAACGCTTCAGGCCACTTTCGGGTTTAACCATCGTTCGAAATGAGCCGACATGGCTGGCATTAGTTGAGTACTTGTAGGACGTGTTGGGCTCCAGTCCCTGTACCAGAAATGTTCCCACATAGTCTGAGTGCGCGTTCAAATGAACGATCCTAGATTCATAGACAGCTGCCTCCGCGCCCGAGCTAGGAGTTACCGTGATCTCAACATAATCAGAGTCTAGTGCCCTCACCACTATTCGAGCTGTCGAAGAATCCACGTAGCCCACTCGCGAGAAGGACACATCATCACTTTGGTGGAAAATATGGCCTCGGAACAAGAAGTCGAGAACAGCCGCTAGACAGCACAAGTTAATGAAGAAGCCGGCTACTGTTGACAAAGGCCTATTGCTATCAATGTGACCGAACAACGTAGCTGCGCCGAATCGTCTCTTTGGTCGACGTTTGTGACGCTTGACTATGATGAGCTGGAGTGAAAAAGCGAGTAAGAACACCCAGAAGCTTCCATAAATACGGTTCAGATGCTTCTTGCCAATGGGGTGCTTGTATTTGTTAGCAATTTGCAAGATACCAATGTTACCGGTAGTGGAACAAGTTTAGAATGCAAAGTGAACCTACAAATCGGCAGAAAAGAATACAGCTATAGCGCAAAGTGATTGTAGCAGCTGCGATGATGGCGTCGAGGACACTCAATAGCGAGGAAATGGTCTCCATGATAGTTTTTTGTAGGTCTCAACAATGCCTTCCCTAGGTGAAGAATTTTCGTCTAGAACAGAGATGAAATAAAACATTCTGCGGTTTCACTTTAGGTTGGAAATAGAGTCGCAACAGAACGACCTGGTTCTCCCACAAGGACTTTCAACCTTGGGTATATTTCGGCGAGATGTCAAACAAGCTTATCAACCTATTCAACGCTAATTCGTATAACCATTCCATGTTCGAGTGGACCCCGAGTCCATGCGTTTATCTCAAAGTGGCTCACTGATAAACAATCTTAACTGACAGCATATGATAAAGCCCACGTGCGTTTCGATACCCACTTTACACGGAACCCAACTGCCGTGACAAGACATCGACTCCCGCAAATAACGGCCGGAAGCTAGATTATCGTCCGCCACGTGAACCCGATCGTTTGGTTTGCCGAAGACACGTGCTTTGCACTTATACACGAGTCGTTCAGTTTTCGTTTACTTCCTGATAAGATCGGGCTACTTAGCGTAGGATTTGTTCCATGTTTATACTACCATTGATCTAATGGTGGAGGAGGGTATGATAGCAAGTCGCTTTAAGTTTAACTCGAACCATGTTAGGGATATGATTGAAATTGCCAGGAGCAGAATTTGCGTAGTATTTTCTCTTTAGACGGGATATATAAAGACCAAGATCCTAACACCTGGGCAAGTTTACTGTTGACCGAACTGTCAAAATCAATACCCTTGGCGAAATTTACTAGCTATCCATCCACAACCATGGCTCACATCGTTGACAAGAACGAGATGTCTGCGGACAAAGCCATTGCCGTGTCATCAGACGGAAGCGTCTCTGCCGGGCCTGACGCCAACGAGCCTGTGCAACGTGTAGCCGGTAAGCTGGATGTATTGACCCAGGGAGTTGCTCTTTTCTCCGACGGTTACAACATCCAGATCATCGGTTACATGAATACTGTGTTGACAAAGCTGTATGTTGTCAATTTGTTCCTATTTGTCTCCTAATTGCTTAACTTTACCAGGTACCCGAAGGAGATGACACCTGAAGTCAAGACAAGATTATCGAATTCTATCCTGATTGGCGACATCTTTGGTATGCTTCTATTTGGCCTTTGCATTGATCGCTTTGGCCGACGTATCGGCATCCTCTTGACCACATTCTTCTTGGTTCTCGTAGGTAACTTTGAATCCTTACTAGAAACCAACTAATGGATATCTAGGGCATTGTAATTGCGACTGCATCTCATGGTACCACCGTGGAGGGCATGTTCTGGATGATGGTCATTGGCCGTGGTATCGCTGGTGTCGGAGCAGGTATGTCTCGATCATAATATCAGTACCAACGACATTTGATGAGTATGTTAACTCACACTTGATTAGGAGGAGAGTACACTGTATGTACCTCGCAGGCCGTTGAATGTGCCGATAGCACCGAGGCTATGAGAAAGCGGCGCGGTATGCTTGTTGCTGTTTCCACCAACGCTGCTATCATCTCTGGTTTTGTAGCCTCGAGTATTGTGTCTCTTATAGTTATCGCTGCGTACGGAGGCGAGGCCCATGACGGCATTTGGCGTATTTGTTTTGGTATTGGCATTATTGTAAGTTTTCTGGCTCACATTGAAAGTTGACTTAACTTACCATGACAAGCTTCCACTGGGCATCTTCTTCTTCCGTCTACGTTTGACAGATTCCACTCAGTATAAGAAGCACGCTATTCAGCATAAGATTCCATACTGGCTTGCTATCAAGTTCTACTGGAAACCTCTCCTCGGATGCTGCTCTGCCTGGTTCCTTTACGACGCTGTCGTATATCCATTCAATCTCCTGGCGCCCACTCTAGTCGCAGGCTTCTCCGATGACCAGACCATGCAAGAGTCAATTGGCTGGTCTGCACTAATCAATTTCTTCGCGCTTCCTGGAGCCTTCATTGGGGCTTTGCTAATGGATCGCATCGGTCGACGTCAAACTTACGCCTTAGGCTGGTCGATTGTCTGCGTATTTGGCTTTGTTATTGGAGGGACCATGTATCCCCTCAGCAGCCCTGCCGCGTTCCCTGCCTTTGTTACTCTCTACGGTCTTTTCCAGACCTTCCTATCTGTGGGCCCTGGCGACTGCAACTTTCTGGTCAGTAGCGAGAGCTTTCCTACTCCTCTCAGAGGGCATTTTCTCGGATTCGCTGCAGCTGTTGGCAAGGTTGGTGCGGTGGCAGGTACACAGGCACTCAGCAAGTGCCTCGTTAGCTTTGATGATAAGCTCCAAGGTCAGCAGGTTGTCTTTCTTATCGGAAGTGCGATCTCGGTTGTTGGAGTATTCTGTGTGTGGTTCCTGATTCCAAACGTAAGCCTTCTTAAACATTTTGTAGATTGCCAATACTAATAGCACTCTTAGCACCCGGAGACACTCGAAGAGGAAGATGCTCGCTTCAAGGCCTTTTTGGAGAAGAGTGGCTATGATACAAGTCAGATGGGCCTGAAAGTCTAGTCACAACTACCTAGGATAAGTTGGGGTTGCTTGACGAATTTTCAACATTAACCCATATCCCAAATGAACGATGTTCTCATTACAGATCCAAAATAATGACGGAGAAGCGGCCTCGCTAAGTGGAAGTGTGTGGAGAAATTGGTCTTCCCTCGATGACGATAGCAACATAATGCATTAGAGTGAGTTCAACATAAAGATTCGCGTTTGAACCTCGCGAATAATATTTAATCACAATGTTGTGTACCTCGTTGATACCAAAACCCTTGGGTTACATCCTGGTGACCTTTAGGCTGTTGTGTAATGATATGACGCAAAGTGGCCTGATCATCGACCCCGGTATTCTCGTTTATTCACTTCGTACCCCTCATCTGTTTGACCTTTTCTGAGCAATTAAGCGTGCTGCCTCTCGATTTTAAACATTGTCATACATGTCCATCTAGAGCCTCATTAAAGATGACTGGTACGTTAGGCAGTTTTAGGTGACCAGCCGGGGCACACACCACGCTAATGCGTCCGACACAGCACCATCTCCCACTAACGAGTTAGTTCCCGCTGACGAGGTACGGAAAAGACCCGAAATTGGACAATCTGGAATAGAAACCACAGCTAAATGCATTTCTAGCTTGACGTCCAAAGTGACGCCGATTCGACTCTCGACTCGGATGCGTAAGTACTGGCTGCTTTAAGTCCATCGCACCTACTAAAATCATGCCTAGAGCCAGTTCTACCGCTTCAGTATCGGAGAGCGTCCTTGAGTATCGTCGAATCCAGGGACGCACATACCATAGCGACAAGTTCAGAAACGACTATGTTTTTCCAAATGATGATCGACAGCTGGAATCAGTCGATTTAAGGTGCCACCGCAATATCATAGAACTAATCTAGACTACGCTGACCTGTCGCGCACAGCCATCATTATCTCACCCTTCTTCTAGGCGGTAAACTGTTTCTTGCACCAATCGGAGATAACGTTCAAGTATGCAACCAATACAATAGTTTCCAGAAGAGAATGGTCATGCTAATGAATGTTTCGTCTCGCAGAAGGTGCTAGATATTGGCACGGGAAGTGGTAAGTTCGTGATTCAATGATAGCCAAAATATTGCTGATCTTTCAAGGTATTTGGGCGATGTAAGCTCACAGAATTACTTCTGACTTGCTGTATCAAGCTTACAAATTCAGTGACTTTGGCGACCAATATCCAGGTGCTGAGGTCGTAGGCACCGACCTATCACCCTGCCAGCCAGAATGGGTTCCTCCCAACGTCCGATTCGAGATAGAGGACGCCACAGAACCTTGGACCCGACAAAACGACTTCTTCGACTTCATTCACATTCGTTACCTCTTCGGGGCCATCCCAGATTGGCACCATCTCTTTGCAGAAGCCTACCGCTGTTGTGCACCTGGGGGCTGGGTAGAATCGGTCGAGGCTGACGTTCGTATCCGCTGTGACGATGGAACCGCAGAATTGGAGCCTGTATGGAAGACATGTGACAAGATGTACGAAGAGGGAGGCAAGGTCCTTAATCGTTCGTTCTTCGTCAGTGATCTTCAAGTTGAGGACATGAAAAAGGCTGGCTTCGTGGACCTCAAGACGGTAGATTACAAAGTAAGGATCCCATACCACATGTTGTGAGAGCTATTCTGACTTGTGCAATTAGATTCCGATTGGCGGGTGGCCCAAAGATCCCTCCATGGCCCAGATCGGACGTTTCGTTCAGCAAACATTGGAGAACGACCTTGAAGGTGAGCATATTGCAATCTCCTTGTTTGACGCCAGAAGTGCTGATGTTTTCCGCAGGCTACTCCTTCTTGCTGTGGAATCAAGTTCTCAAATGGCCTGAAGATGAATACCAGATCTTCCTCATGCAGATTCGTGGGGCTCTCCGTAATCGCAAGGTTCACAGTTATATCACAACGCGGTATGTTTACGGCCGGAAGCCAGAGTAGGCAAAGAATTCTCTATACCTGTTGTTTAGAGTAATGAGAAACACAGAATGGAATGAGTTCCCTGTTACATAAAAAGACGTCTCAAAAGAACGTCTCGCACCATAACTTTACGGAAACTGTATTTTCGCATTTAGGATGTGGCCGTTTTGACAGACTTCGGCCCACTACCGCAGGACTAAATAACTTAACTAAACAAGAGATGAAACTTATTATCATTTTTCTTCGTCTAATCCCTCAGATCAAGGGAGTATTGTCGTTTAAGTACTGTTTCCCTTCATTGGTTTACAATTGGAAATTGCCGCTAAACTGTTATGTCCGATGCCCGTTATTTCGGACCGAAATTCTGACCCGTCGCGTTATCTCCGAGCGCCGCCAACTCTTCCATTCCATCTCACCGAACAGTATTTGCTTCAATCTCTATTACCCGACCACGGAATTTCGAAAACAGCGAGATGCAGAGACAGTTAGCCTCCAACATGACAGACCATCACGCCAACCAACTCGACATCAATGCCATGCGCAGAACATCATCTCGACAGCAGCCACAATCTCCGTCTGAACAGAGTCATGAACAATCGTCCAAAGTCCGTCGAAGAAGACGCCCAGCGCTTTCGTGTCGCGAATGCCGTCGCCGCAAGGTTAAATGCGACCAAAAGAGTCCCTGCGCTCCCTGTATCCGCCACAACACTGAATGCACGTATCAGCCTCCTCATGGCTCGGCCTCTGTTCCTGTTCGGAGCCTACGAGCAAGAGCACCCGCGCATACACCAACAAGCCCAATACCTTTGCGTACTACCGCAGATGGAAGCCGTGCTACTATATCAACAACGAGTCGCGATAATGCGCGCACGCCTTACGAGCAGGATATTGCACTGTCGCATCCAGTAACAGCGACCATATCAGCAGTCCAAGGATTCGCAACGCCGGCTTCAAGTGTTCCCAAGCGCGGTAACGACAATGCCAACAGGCATAAAACATACGACCAAGATCACGGCACCGATTCTAGTGTTCAAAGCCTGTCGCAAAGGCGAACGCAAGGCCAGCAAGATACCGCGATACATCAAAGGCAAACTACAGGGGAGAACTCTGGAACCTCTTCTTCCTTTGATGTCGGCCAGAATGAGCACCAAGAGGAACCAGCCCAAACCTCACAGGAATTTCAAATTATATTAAACAAACCAAGAGATATGGGCAGGGGCAACTGGTCTGGGACAGCCAAAGAGCTGGATTCCATTATTGCCTGCTGGGTCGAGATCGAGGGCAAGTCCAGCAACAACGAAGCATTTAAAGATGCTGAAATAGCACCTGTGGTTACTGAAGCTGGAGATTTCTATGCCAAGTGTAAGAGTCTGGCTAAAACTATCAAACGTACTCGACCCACGAGAGGCCTTCTATTGTCACCTGATATCATGATACCGCCTTCCCGTGAAACATCAGACGTTATGGTAGACCTGTACTTCAAGTCGTTCGAATCTACCCATCGTATCCTCCATGGACCAACTTTCTTGGTCGAGTACAACAAATTCTGGGATCATCCTGAGTCAGTTACAGACTCTCAACGTTTGACTATCCTTCTCGTCATAGCGACAGGTTCAAGCATATTCGAACATTCAAGCCCAGATGACGCACTCCGCAATGCAGAAATGGTTCACCATTGGATTTACACGTCTGAGACTTGGCTTGCTGGGCCGCTCGAGAAAGATCGCGTAGATCTTGCTGGCTTACAACTGTACTGCCTCACGTTACTAGCTCGTCAGATCTTCTCAATCGGCGGCGATACAGTATGGATGTCGACGGGGTCACTTGTGCACCGGGCCATGCAGATAGGCTTGCACCGCGATGTTGGCAAACTTGGAGGTAAATCAATGCCGCTGTTACAAGTTGAGATTCGCCGCAGGCTTTGGGGAACCATCCTCGAGCTGGTCATACAAGCATCGCTGGACTCTAGAATGCCTCCCAGGATATCCTTTGACGAGTTTGACACGCAACACCCCTCCAACATAAATGACGATGAAATGGATGAATCAACCACGGTTCTTCCGTCTCATGACCCAGGCCACTTCACCTCAACTTCAGTACAACTTGCACTCTTAGCCTCTTTTTCTATTCGTCTTCGGGTTGTCAATGCAATAATCAAACCTGGTGACGAAGTACCTTACCAAGACATCCTCGCGCTCAGCTCGGAGTTGGTTAGCGCCCTGCACACGAACAATACTTTGGTGAAGCCAGGCCAAGGATCGACCCCATTCCATCGAAACCTCCTTGACTATCTAGTCCGTCGATTTATCATTCCGTTGCACTTCTCCTTCAGCAATCGCGCATGCGCCAACCCAGTCTACTATTACTCGCTCAAATTGAGTCTTGATGCCGCCACGGCCATTATGTCACCCGAGCCCGATGCTGCCTTTTCAAGGTTGATGGCGTCTGGTGGTGGGATGTTCCGTGAGGGAGTTCGGGTCGCCAGCATAGCGACTGGCCTTGAGCTTCTCATGCATGCACAGGCGCAGTATCTCGATGGCACGCTACACAGAACCAGCCAATATCGCCAATTGCTTAAACAATCCATCCGTGATATGATCTCACTATCGAAAGAGCGTATTCATCAAGGGGAGACGAACGTGAAGGGCCACATGTTTCTCAGCATGATTCTTGGCCAAGCGGAAGCGATTGAGACCAATTCTACAATTCCGTTACAAATAGCACAGAGCGCTAGGGACAGCCTAGAAGCTAGTTATAGTGTGCTCAGAATGAGAGCGGATAAAATGACGTTGTGCTCAAATCAGGATACTGATTATTCCGTCAGTGGAGCAGGCCTTGATGATCCAGGATCGAGTGAGTATTTGATGGACTTGAATTGGGAATCATTTTTGCCGTATGAGAACTTTACAATGTGAGCAACGGTCGCAGTACTTCCATTTATGTAATAGAGTAATGAACTTCGTTCAGAGTATTGATATCATTGATTAGAACTTCTCGGCCCCAAACCCAAAAGGCTATGTTTAAACTAGCCATCAGAGGGCGTGGTCTTTGAAGTACTGTCATAAATGTCAATACAAATAGTCTCAGCTCTCCTCTAAGCCGAGTATCAACTATACTGCAACTTCAACTCCTCGACAGCCTTGATTGCCCGATTGGCTTCCTCCGTGTATTTCCTCTGAGACTCTTGCTGCAGTTTGAAAGTACGTCGAAGCTTGTCAACCATAAATGGCTTCAGCACCGACTTCTTTGCAGTGGTGTAGTCATAAATGACAGTATCGTCAATGCACCTCGCTGCCACACGGCGATATTGCTCCGAGAGAATCCATGCTTCCATCTTGAGTGACGTTGACTCGTACGTTGGCTCTTCGAGTAGCTTGTAAACCAAAGTGATATGGTCGGGGAACGTCAGAGGCTAGGTGATGTTTAGTTTTACTTCATTAGGTATTGGCTGGTATTTCCCGTTCGTACAAACTTGTATTCGGTCGTGATACTCTTGAGAATCAGCCCGAGGCTCCGTGGGGTTGTCAAATCATCCCATTGTGACTTTTCATGGGCGGTGGCATCTTCGCTGTGTTGACTAATGAAATGGACTCGACCAGTTTCAATATAACGGTTATATATGACGTTATTGACGTGACCTAACAACATTAGACAGAACAATCACGATAAGCATTTCTCGTACCCTATCAAAGTTAGACGAATCATGCAGCCAGTTGGTCGAGGGGATGAATTACCATGCTATCCTACGTACAGCACATAGTCAGTATTATTCCCAACAGCCCATCCAAAATACCCAGCGTCCACTTACCATATCTCCCCAGAGTAGTTGGTGATTATCCAGCCCTCGCCATTTCTTGTCGGTTAGAAAACCCTGCTGGCCCGCCAAAAGCTCAAGCCAATTGGCCTGCGAGAACTCATATAGTTGTCTAGCTTGTCGCGCACATTCACTGGGTTGCTTTGCATCCGTCAATTCCTTCAATTGGGCTTGTAAATCGGCAAACCATCGTGAAGTAAGCGGAGGCGAATCATGATTAGGCTTATTTCTACCGACGGAGTAAGACCGAGATTGAAACACATGGGCTTTAGCCACAAGGCCAATTGGCCGTTTGACGAGACGTATACGCGATAAAGACATGGCTCAGGGGTGTGGGTGTCTCGGTGAGATTCCAGTTGTTTGGTAGAGAATGAATTGAGGTGTGCTAAAATAACACTCCCGAGAATTAGCCTCGGCAACCGGCGTCGGTGTTAACCCTGCGCAAACCGAGCTACGAGTAAGAATAAGTAGTATAGCGAATTATCATCTTAATCGATTACAAACTGCACTTACTATGGCAGGGGAAGTAAACTCGACAGTTTTATAATAAATGTAGTTACTATAGCATAACTATGACTAATTGTGGTATTGAATCTATAATCCTTCCAGGGACTGAAGACATCTGATATTGTTAGGTATACGTAACGAAGACTGCGACAGTTGGTCATTGTCATATACTGCTAAGTACAATGCCTCATATCAAATTGCTAAGCGAAATATTGCGCCCTTTGGATCTCAACAGCTATTTGAATTTAAGCAGAGCCACATTTTAGTATAATTGGTAGAGGCGCCAACAAATTCGCAACTCGATACGGCAATACCAACTGATTTAAGCACTCAGCATAGGTTAGCATAAGACAACAGTTTTTCTTAGGTAAAAGGAATCAGAACTGGGTTTTCATAAGAGGGTTCATGGAGCTACTTGTACTTAACTCTTGGCATGGGACTTTACGACTGGCTATTGATCACAATATAACCTAGCCAAGTGGACTGGGATGTCACCAGGGAAGGAAAAGATAAGAATCGCTTCCAGTAAAAATGGGTAATGCTTCAATTTTTTTTTTTTCGTTCCATCCCTGGGATATTCACATTGTCAGCTCAGCCCTTTCACCCTTAGTGCTGGGCTATGTGGGGTTTCGTTCACAATACTGCGCCACAGCTGAAAACTATTCTGAACTATATGGTAAAGATGGAGCAATAGTGCATATTCCCAATTTTTTAGCATATCTTACTCGAAGCTGAAACAGAAAGAGGTAGTTAGACCGCTTATACATCAGACCAATAGTTTAAGAACATGCCCTTGCAGCTCAAGAGATAACACACCGCTTAAGTAATTCTAGAAGCAATAGCCTCGAAGCACATGCAATCGAGTACAGTATAAAAATAAACCAACCAATGGTTTTTCTTCTGCACGTGTGTTAATGGTCAGCCTACTGAAATTACTTCACTTAGCCATAAAACTACCGAGAGGCAGTCTTAAGATATATCTTTTTAGTATTAGATCCAGAAGAGCTAGATTATTAGATTCAAAATAGAAGTGATAGCGTCTAGATAGGAACATAGGCCCAGTTAACCGAACGGATATTGACCCGCTTACATGCTCGATCCGGACGGTCAACCAACCGGTCCGTATAGCCTATATAAAAGATATGCAACCACCTGCATTAGTATCTAATTGTTGTAAAGGGTTATTATTGACTCATATCCAGATCGTTTGTTTAACCGGAAGGATCGAGAATATCAAGGCCTGAGCACTTGGCATTGTCTGTACGAAGTATTAATACTCGGTCAGAGATGTTCTTATGAATCAAGTGTTGTGTCTTATTTCCCTTCAAATATCCCAAACCACTTCATTATGTCTTCATCGCCATCTGTCCCTTATATGAAATCTCCTCAATCAATTTTGAGAGAAATTCCCTCCACTGCATCTCTACCCGAACCATCTTCATCTGCCGAAAACCTGGACAGTGGCATCGACGCTGCGAAACTGGAAGCAGCCAATCGTTATGTCCGCTGGAATCTGTTGTTTTTGTTACTCATCTTTACCTTTCTCCTCTTCCCAATATGGATGCCTTTTGTTCCCTACATCAACCAAGTAACAAACGTCGTTGTTGTTATTATAATCGGTCTTTTTCAACTTATCTGGCTAATAGCCACTATCTGCGCCATCCGTCGAACGCTAGCCATCAACACTCGAAATAAGCTCAAGGCCACAAAAGCCCAAGATATCGAATCAGCCGACGTTACATCCAACCCCCACTCAACCATTCGGCACATTGTTGCCATGACACTGTACAAGGAACCTATGAGCGTACTGGAAACAACACTGGACTCTCTCGTGCAGCAAAAGGATGCTAAATCCCGTCTCTCCGTTATCATTGGCATGGAATGCCGCACGCCTGACAAGGAAGCCAAACGCGATGAAGTCTACGCAAAGTACGAGAATAACTTTCTGCGTCTCATTGTCACCTTCCACCCCTCTGGAATTCCTGGCGAAATCAGCGGCAAGTGTTCTAACATGAACTACGCCTGTCGCCAAGGCCTACAGACTCTTCGTGAAGATGTTCCCTACAACTATGAGGAATATGAACACATCTTTACAAACTGCGACTGCGACGCCGTCTTTGATCCCGAATACATGTTGGAGCTTGAAAGCGAGTACTGCAAGCTAGAGCCCGCCGACCGCCACTCTTCCATCTGGCAATCCATCATTGTTTACAAGCGCGACTCCATGCCGTTCTTTGTCGACATTACCGGCGTTTTGCGCACCTTCTTCTTCATGGGCATCCTAATTCCATGGAACATCAATCCCATGTCTCATTACTCTCTTAGTGTCAAGCTATTGGAGGAGGGCGCCTTTACACACCCGGCCTATCAGATGGAGGATATCATCGCTTTGATTCGGTACACCATCATGACAAAACGAGAAATCCGCATCCGCCCGTTAAATCTTATTTCCATCAACGGCCCAACGTCTGGCGCTAATTATGCAGATGAGATTCGCGAGTGGGCCCTCCAGGTTCGCCGATGGACCATTGGCGCCGGTGAAGTCTTCCACTACTTCATCGTCAAGACCTACAGAATGCCTACGCTCCGTCTGTCCCTCAGCTGGGCCTCTCGCTTCTTCATTTACTATGGACTTGTTCTCTGTGCCAGCGCCATCTTCTCTGTGGCCTCCCCCGTCATTGTTCAGCTCATCAATATGGCTGCTGCTGAACATGATCGACTCTTTATCAGCGATTCTCTTTTTTCAACCATCTGCTTCATCTTCTTGGGAACGCAATACGCCTTCTTCCTCATTGTTACTGTCCTCGTCCGTTGGAATCTGCCTGTGCCCGGCGGTAGCGATAACAAGTATAACGAGGGTCTTCTGGGGGTTTCGAGAGGCATCTTACATTGGATCTTGATGTTACCGACTATCTTTGCTTATAGCTTGGTAGAGCTCTACTCCTTTTTTGAATTGGCGTTTAGAGGGAAGAATGTTTGTAAGCATGATGCTGCCAGCAAGAGCAATCTGGTCCTTATTAAAGGTGCTGGGGACTGAGATGCAATAGATTAAATTTATATTATCTCAATAATACTATGAGTTAGAAAGATACCGGTGGTGAGCCATTGTTGAAGGCTGCTACTAACATTAGCAGTGTTGATATTAAGCGCTAAACTTAAGCAAATGTGCTTGAATCCCCATCCTCCCTGAAGTATACTTGAGAAACTTCTTCACAAACGTGGGGACTTGTAGTGGAACGAACGTCTTTGAGCATTAAGTGAGGCCATCTTAGCTGTGCGTTTAGCGCCATGCCAGCAACGCATTGGCTGGTTTTTCCACTACAAAATAAGAGATTTCTGATGACTTGGTTGCACAGGGCTTTCCCAATGCCGACACCGCCTCCGAAATCCGACAAATTATTCTTGTTGACAGCTTCAGAGCCTCGGTTAGTTATGAGCAGGTTGAAATAGAGCTCAGTGTTCCATCTCGTGTATCAAAACCGGACAAGCATCGATGAGATTATATTTATATAGCTATGGACTTTATTTAAGCTATAAGTAGGGACTAATATAACTTGGTCTTGATCTTTCTATCTTAGCATCCAGAGTGCTTGACCCAATAAGCCTGAGGATTGCACCAACCCTTGAGACCTACCTCTCCCCAGTCCATTCCTATTCCGCTCTGCTTATGTCCACCGAATGGTACATTGGGTGCAACTTCGAAGTGCGTATTGACCCAAATACTGCCAGCTTCCAGCTGCTCGGCCATCCGTTGCGCACGAGGCACATCTTTACTCCAAACGGAGGCTCCAAGACCCAGGGCGGATGCATTAGCCCTCTCAATAACATCTTCCTCGGAAGACCACTTCAGAAGAGGGACAATTGGTCCAAATGGCTCAGTTTGAACGATTTCAGAATCCTCAGGTGGGTTGTCAATCAGAACTGGTGGCATGTAGTACCCCTTCTCTGACTTTGTTGTTGGAACATCACCATAAGCACGTTTCCATCCTTGGGTCTCGATCTGCCCATATAGCTTCTGCAACTTGTCGAATTGCATCTTGTTCTGGATGGGTCCGAAGAACGCTTCGGTGTCGGAGAAATCTCCAGTCTTCATCTCGTCCAGGAAGTCAGTCACGGCTGACAGAAACTTATCATAGATGCTCTTGTGCACATAGATGCGCTTGATGTTCATGCAGATTTGCCCATTGTGAACAAAAGTGAGGAATGCAACCTGCGATAGGGAACAGGAATTAGTAAATTATTTATATAGTATGGGATAGACTTCGTACCTTTCCAGCCACTGTGGCGATATCAACGTCTTCACAGACGATCGCAGCATCATTACCACCCAGCTCTAACGTGACACGCTTTAACGTGGCAGCACATGCTGCCATGATCGTTTTTCCTGTTTCAGTAGATCCAGTGAAACTGACTTTGTCGACGCCGGCATGCGCTGTTAGCATAGGTCCGAGGTCGTCCCCACCGCTAATAGCCTGGAACACACCAGGGGGCAGAACCTTGGCTCCAATCTCGGCCATCTTGAGTGCAGAATATGGTGCGTAGGGCGAAGGCTTCCAGATAAATGTGTTACCAGCGAGCATGGCGGGGAAAGCCTTGCCGATGCCAAGGATCAGGGGAAAGTTCCATGGGACAATGCCAACACCAACACCGAGGGGAACGTATCGCACAACCGCCGTTCGCTTTTCGTGTTAGTAAGATGGAACTCAAACTACAGTTTAGAGGGCTGTACTTACATCGTCATTATCTTCAGGCTTCTCTTCCTTAATTCGAAGCTTTGGGGTACCCCGAACATGTTCCATGACGAGCCATAGCTCAAAGGCGCCAGCCTGAGGTGGCTTGCCAGCCTCTCGACCAAGAAGATCAATTAACTCCTTCTTATGCGCCTCAATAGCGTCTGCAAACTTGACAAGATAATCGGCGCGTTCATCCTGTGACAGCTTGCGCCACGCAGGGTAGGCTGCTCTAGCAGCACTCACGGCACGATCGACATCCTCTTGGGTTGACACGGGTGACTCCCACAGTTCTTCCTCAGTGCTGGGGCAAATACCACGGCGGGTCTCGGAGGTTGGACTCAATTCGTTGTTGATGACATTTTGGAAGGTCTGTTTATGAGTGTGAGAGAGGTTTGGTGAATACGAAGAGTATATACCTGGAACTCAACTTTCTGGTTATTAGACGATGCCATTTCGAATCTTTCATAAAACTATTCTTAGAGCCTATTTAAGAGAATTGGGGAAAATTATTTACATAAAAGTAAGACAATGTGACATATTTATGCACTTTGATACAGTATAAGACTCGGGTCCTTTCTGCAAGTTCGCGGCCCGAAGATACCGGCAAGGTCACTTGGCAACTTTTTGAGAGATTTACGTAAAATAATGAGGCCAATGAGATTTCTGTACCGTCTGTCGAGAAATAAGCATACAAATTTTATCGCGGGTATAGGAAGAAATCGGACTAGGGCTTACGAGATACTGATCTCACGCAGTAACCTAACAGTGTCTTGGCCCGCCCTTTGGTCAGACTTCGTTGCAATTTATTGGCCAGATGATCAGGATGAGGTAAACTTGTCCGATTGTATGAGTACAGCCTGAACGTCTGTTTGCTGCCTAATCAGTAACCTGGGCCGAATTTTCGACTTTGAGTTGGTCTTTACCTGTGAGCAGACTATTCCTATTTTCCTTTGTTTTATGATACTCGATCGTCCTCCAAAGGTTGGTTGTAAGCTGGTGCATGGCAATGTTTATGCCAACTGCAGACTATGTAATATGCTCCAGGTAACAGCGTTGTTATAGCTACTCATTTGCCGTTTTTCGAGGTATTCACCTCATATTCCATGAATTCCAAATATGTGCTTACAAGGATACTGCCTGGTCAGTTAAAAACAATTACATATAGACCATTATGTAATCTTATTATCAGAATAGCAGTCCCATCAGTGTGAGCATGGAATAGTCGGACTTAATCAGGTCAAGATAGCTAAGTCGAGAAGCATGTACGGATTACGGATGACAGGTATATCATTCCGGCTCCGTTAGCCCAGGAGTTAAAGATCTATAAATGGCTTCACTGTGCTCAATATTTCAACCTCTGCAAGAACCAAGAACAGCACAGCAATCGACTATCTACAACTTTCAAGTACTCAAACCATCATTATGCACGCCAATACCATCCTCGCCAGCGCCTTGTTCGCAGGAGCTACCCTGATCGGCAACGTGTCTGCAGGTTGCTACGGCGCCGGCCTCCAGTTATCTATCAAGGACTTGAAATGGCACGCTCAGCGAGCCTGCTCTGGCTACGATGGCAAAAGGGGTGCCTTCCAGGGCTGGTTTGCGGCCAACACCTACAGCAAAACATGCGTCGAAGTTGGTGTGGGCAAGGTGATTATGGAAGTCGGCAACCTCAACCCCAACCAAGGCTTCGATATCAAGGATAGCGATTGTACCAAGGAGCTACATAAAGTTATCGACAAATGTGGTGGACCGTTCTTTAGTGGAGGTGGCCGCTTCGACAACAGTGGCTGGACATTCAGGTGAGCCCCCATTCTCTCATTTCATTCAGGGAAACCATGACTAAATAATAACTCGCTCCTAGGGTTGACCCGAACGATGGAAACTGCAACTCGGGCGATTATCACAACGTTTAGACATGCTGCCTGTGGCTGAAGATGCGTTTAACAGTCTCAAATACAATGAACTGTCCACCAGATGTCTTGCAATCTTCCTAGTCCGGCATTTACAGCGCTATTTAAGGTTTCTGTTACTCTAGCATCCGTAGCATCATAGTAGCGTCACGTCGCTGGGGACTCACGTCAATACTACTTGTTGTTTTCCCTAAGATAGAGTACTCTTTATTCACCTCACTTTCTTTTTGTCCCTCACGGTCTAATGGTAGATCACCACCCAAAACCGTTAGCTTCCAGGGCACTCGCAACATCTTCTGCGACAAGTCTGTTGATAGCAATTCCCGGATGATAATCGTCATGCCAAAGCTATTCGAGTTTAGTGCACATATATTTTTATCTGGTATTTGACTTACGCAAGATTTTCCATCTGCATTATAACATAGTGCATCGGGTGCACCATAATTCTGAGGCGACTTGATCGCCTTTTTGAATGCCACAGAAGTGTCAACAACGATAGCTTTTACGCCAGAGTTCTTATTCTTGAACGTCTTGAGCCTAGTAGCAATCTGACTGTTGTAGTGTGTGATTGATTTGACAAGCATAGCATTTGACTCTGCGCCTTGGCGTATCATTGTTGGTGTAAGCTCAGTTGCTGCGGGCAAGTTTTTAGCCTCGTCTCATGGAAATAGGCCTTGGCTGGAAACTTACGCGGGACACTCAGCAGTACGAACTTGCGCAGTCCAGCATTGTACAAGATCTGCAGCAGTTCGAAATATCTTGCAACGGCCTTTTCGGCAACTTCGGTGGCGTTACCCAGATAGAAAGAGTTTCCAACGTCGTTAACGCCCATCCAGACGCCAACTATTGTGTTTTTCGCTGTCCATGGAACCTTTGCCGGCTTTTTCCCGACTGAATTCGAAAACTGGTTAACTTGATCAACCATGCTTAGGACAGTATCTTGGTAGGGCTTCACAATATTCGCATCAACAGTAGCGCCACCATAGGCAAAGTTGTATAACAAAACAAGAGAGTTGTTCTGCTCCGTTACCATGCTTCCAACCCAGTTGGCGCCACCAGCGGCTGTCCATCCTGGAAATGGTGGGTTGCCGATCGGGTTCGAGGCGGAGGGCTGTTCACCATTGACATCGAACCACGTTTGGGAGTATGAATCGCCACTGTTCAAATGAGTAGGTTAGTAGGGAGGTTTGAGAAATGGTTAATGTGACTAACAAGGTAAACAGATAATCAACACTGGATGCTGCTTGAGGGGCAACGCTCTGCGCCACAACACCACCTATAGCAGCAAAAAGCAGCTTGGAAACCATAGTTTCTGGTGGTTCGATGAGCAACTAAGCAGTAGTTATGTTGTCTCAATATTTTTACACTTTCTGATATATGGAAGGCTCTAACAATAAAACTCTTCACCTTTGAAGCAAAACGGGAGACAAGCCAGTTATTTATAAAAGTCCGACAGCCAGATCAAGAGGTGATAATCCCTCGCCATACTGGTCTTTCTTGGAGTCCAACAGGGTCAGTTCATTCGCTCATATAATCTGGAAAGGGATAGACGGAGTTGCTCCGTGGCGGGGTAGAGCACATTTGGACTAAACAGGCATTTCCCAAGTTCTTATACCACGCAGGTATTGGTTAAACCGGCTGTCCTTGCATTGTAGCCATCCTATTCTGCTGCGGAGAATTAGATTCCGTGGCCTGATGGTATTTTCCGTCGGTTCGGGGCCCCAGGATGCCCGCACTATTGAGAAACGCTGCTGTATGAGCACTATTCTGGTCTATCTTAAAGCTATTCCTACTTGCCAGCAAACTCAAATCTTTATCGCATGATTTGCTCGTGCAACATCAGCAACGAGAGAAACATTGAAAGCAGAGGCCAGGTATTTATAAATGAGTATAGATTCGTAGGCAGACCTCACAATTTGTCCACTCCAGTGTGATGACTGATAGGCCCGCCTCATCATGCCGTCTCTTTGATATCATTAGCGAAGTATCGCACTTATTCTGCTGTCGGGGAGCCATCTGGCTCAAGCTAGCAAGACTTGCCCTTTTCAATCCTTTGGATCATTTCAAAGATCAATGTCAGGCGGAGACTTTAGGGACTGACGCAAAAGAAATAGATAGACACTCTAATAGAGAGAAATGGAGTTCAAGGCTATCATTGAGTAATTTACATACATTCTCATATAATATAAAAATGGGCATTGGCCAACCGAAAAGAATGTGGAAGAGAACATGTAATCCATTTACATCTGCGAAATGTCTCCTATTAGCCTCAAAATATTTGGTGTGATGTGCCACAGGGTATCCAACACGCGAGCGCTTGATCTATTGTGATCGTCAAAAGTGGATTAGCTCTTCAAATTCCCTCAAAACACTCTACCACCGGAACTCTTGCATTCGTCGCTGATTCACTGCTTCTGGGCTGAAAAGAAAAGCCGCATACGTCAGATCCTCTGTGCGACACGGCACGCAACCAAGCCTTTCCCAGTCAGTGTGATGTGGAAGACGAATGACGTAAATTCAGCTTGATCAGCTCGGTAGATCTTGAGCTAATTGCTCTGACTGGCTACAATGCGGTAAGATCCTCGCTTGCGCCTTGCTAGCTGAGAACAGATGTCTCACTCTCCAGGCTAATGATGTTTGTATGACCTGAGAAAGGTATTAAAGTCTTAGCAAATGCCACAAAACTCAACGAGTTACAGAAATGCTTTAGACCTTTACTTAATTAAGTTTTCTGCTATTGTTCCCATACTAATAACCATCTGCGCTCTATCAGTCAAGCTTAGTCCGCTATTACTTGAACTCTATTAAATATGGTAATTCTCGTCACTGGTGTAAGCTCACCCATCTGGTTACTTTAATATAGTTACATAGCTAACCGTGCCACAAGGGAGCCGGCTTTCTCGGCTGTCACCTGGTCGAGCTACTACTCAATAACAACCACGAAGTTGTCGTTCTTGATTCTTTATGGACCGGGTCATACAGTACCCTTGATAAGTTTAAATCAGACAAGAGGTTGCGATACATCCAGTACGTGCACTCACATCGGGTCTTTCGCACCAATGTTAATAATATGCAGGTCTGACGTGCGGGATCCTCTGCCATGGATAGATGGTGTCGAGCAGATCTATCACCTTGCATGTCCTGCCAGCCCCGTGCATTTTGAGACCCGCCCGATCGACATCTTACAAACTTGTTTCAACGGAGCTTCCAATGTTTTGGATTATGCAGTGAAGCACAACGCTCGGGTACTTCTAGCCAGTACTTCAGGTATGACATCTCAGTATGGATATTCACATTACACCTGCTGACGAATTAAATAGAGGTTTATGGCGACTCACAAGTTCCCTGTCAAGCTGAAGATTACAGAGGCAATGTCAACTGTTTTGGGCCTCGTTCCTGTTATGATGAAGGAAAAAGGGTTATGGAAGCACTCGGATACGCCTATCAAGCTGAACATGGCCTCGAAGTCCGCATTGCACGAATTTTCAATGCTTATGGCCCGCATATGGAGCCCGAAGACGGCCGCGCCGTTCCCAATTTTATCATGGCCGCTTTGAAGCGTGAGCCAATAACCATATTCGGAGATGGTCACGCGACCCGATGCTTTCAGTATGCGGACGACTGCGTTTGGGGGTTAGAAGCGTTGATGAATAGCGACTACCACGGCCCAGTCAATATTGGCAGTGATCTCGAGATGGAAATCAGCGAAATTGCGGATATAATATCGCGTGTTGTTGCTACTAAAAAGGGGCAGAAGGATCCTGTGCCAGTCAATTTACTACCGAAAAGAGAGGATGATCCCATCAGGCGAAAGCCCGACACGAGTCTTGCTGAACGTGTTCTAGGATGGAAACCGAGAGTCTCGTTGGAAGATGGAGTGTCTGCTACCGTAGACTGGTTTATTCAGAGGGAGAATGAGAATGGCATGGTCAGCAGACTATGAAGGAACCTGGAATATCAAAGAAGAACATTAACTGCCGGCGTCAGGTGATACTTTTGAATTGCTAGTTGTAATATCAATCTATATTCAATTATTTGGCATTACGAAGTAGCTTGCCGGTTAATCCGCAACTTCGATCGGAATTGACGGGTAGATACGGGGCATGATTATTTGATTATACTGATTAACGAACGACTGGCAAGCTTTAACTTAGCCGCTACCCCATTAATTACGAAACACAACTGCCGTAAACTACCGGCCGTTCGCTTGTGGCACTTGCATTTTTGAGTTGGGGCTATGCCTCTAGGTTCATGCGTTGCAACTGGTGGAAATTTGAAACATGACGAGTTCATGCTCCCAGAAGCAATCAAACTCTATATATTTACTCCATGATAGCGGTCCCTGCAAGCGAAACCCTTGAAGGCATTGGTACGTTCGTAATCAAACTTAATCCGGCAAATTGCGAGGCACGGTCCTACAATTCCCCGGTTGTGCCGCCGGCTGATCGTCTAGCCTTACGTGAGATCATTTATTAAAGACGGGCACGTCTCCTGTCTTTTAATCACCATCCACCAACTTTTAACATCATACACTCTTTTGCATTCGGTTACACCAAACATTCAACTCAAGTCACTCATTAACATTTTTTACTACAATATGCGCCTGTCAGGAATCCTCGGCCTTGGTGCCGTCGCTGTCAGCAATGCAGAGGCATCGCGCAACATCCTCTACTACGACCAGTAAATAACTTGCACGCGTTGACAAGCCATAGGAAAGCTAACAGTTTCTCAGATGGCACACTGCCGATTTGCCTCCCAAGTCGCTGACCAGCAGCGTCACCCACGTCATGATGTCATTTGCCAACTCGTCTCTCTTTACAACCCAGCCTGCTGGAAAGTACGAGCCATTCCAGCCTCTCAAGCAAGTTCGCGGTCTTTTCGATCACGATGTCAAGGTCTGCCTTGCTGTTGGAGGCTGGGGTGACAATGCTGGGTTTGACGAAGGTGCCAAGACTGATCGCAGCCGTGAGAGATTCGCCCGCAATGTCGCCTCTACTCTGGATAGACTGGGCTTCGACTGTGTTGGTATGTTGTTCTCATCAGATTGCCGCGGGTGATATAGCTGACATTCAATCTAGACATCGACTGGGAGTACCCAGGTGGTAACGGCCAGGACTACAAGCTCGTCCCCAACTCTAAGAAGCAGTACGAGGTCAAGGCTTTCCCCAAGCTTCTCAAGGAGATCAAAAAGTTCATCGGAGACAAGGAGCTGTCCATCGCTGTTCCAGCTCTTGATAGAGACATGATTGCCTATATTCCTAGCGAAACTCCCCTCATCAACGAGGCTGTCGATTATGTCAATGTAAGTTCCCTACCATATCTGCGTGGGGATCTGCTAACTCTTCAAGGTCATGACATACGATCTCATGAACCGTAGGGACCAGTACACCACTCACCATGTCTCAATCCAAGGTGCCGCGCGTGCTATTGACAAGTACATCTCCCTCGGCTTCCCTGCGTCCAAGCTGGTTCTCGGTATCCCCTTTTACGCAAAGTGGTTCACTACGAAGAAGGGTTACACCTGCACTCAGCCAATTGGCTGCCCTACTGAGCTCCTGGAGAACCCCGAAGATGGAAGCGACACCGGCAAGTCTGGCTCTATGACTTTCGAGGCTGCTAACTTTGCGGCACCTCCCAAGAACCTGACGGCCACTCCTGATGCTACTTGTGGTGCTGGCACATTCTTCAAGTGCGCTGAAGGCTCTTGCTGCGGAGGATCCGGTTGGTGGTGAGTACCTGTTCTGTCATGGTTTTGAACTTATCCATTAACAAATCTGTAGCGGCGACACCCCCGCCCACTGCGGTACCGGTTGCCAATCTGCCTATGGCAAGTGTGACGGTGTCGACCTCTCAACCTCATTCCACAAGGCTCTCAAGGAGGGACGCACTGACGAGAAGAACGGAGGACAATGGTACTGGGATGCTGAAAATCGTATTTTCTGGTCTTGGGATACTCCTGAGCTCATCTCTAAGAAGATTGCCCAGTTGGCTGAGACCCGGGGTATCAAGAGCGTCATGGCTTGGGCTCTCGCACTTGACAGCAACGACTGGAGCCATCTCAAGGCTATGCAGCAGGGTTTTGATCGCGTCAACGCTTAGAACTTCGGTGTCGCTAAAAAGTTTCGCCCTGGTTCGTTTCCTGTAGTTTCCGACTAGTAAATTTACAGGAGCTCGTCTCTGAGTTGCGCAAATAAGCTTGTTCTAGCCATCATCTGATGCACTGGTGTCTCGTCAAAAACTGCACCCTTGTGCGTGGCTTTGACAAAATTACGATTGAGATTGTGGAGTATATTGTCTATGTTAATATTCCATTTTTCACCGGTATTAGTTTCACAGTACAAGTATATCTGCTAAAGGTTCTGAATGAGTCTCGCTAGGTCGTGCCGCAACTCACAAGTGTATCAAATGTTACTCTCTTGTACTTTCTTCCCTGATAATCTAAGGCAGTCCTAAAGACCCTTTTACTGCATTCTTTTTGGATCTGTGGTTATTGTCTTCTTGTTAGCTCTGTTTATGTAGTTGCGCCTATAGCTTGGTCCGCACACGCTCCCTCCATATTAGAAGCTAACCATAAAATTATAGAATATTGCTTATCTTGTAGCCATACTAAATAACTTGGAAAACACCCGCTCCTTAATAGAATCCACCTACTTCGGCTGTCGAATTGAAACTTTGACTATTTGTACTGTCCATAAAATTATTCTCATTAACATATGCTTATATTAGACTTACAAAAGCCTGTGCAGCAAATGGATGAAAGCATTCAACTCCAATAACTGTCTGATGGTATTACACAGCTATGTTGATGGTTTCTCGACAGCGAGCTTGCTGTTCATACCACGCTTCTGGTTCTTCAGTGAATTACTTTTTCAAGTAACACCCATCTCGGAATAAATAAGTTGTCATATCTTTCACTAAATGCTTGACAGTCGGTTATGGAGCAATTCTATTTAGGTCCATATGGACGTGAGATCCTGAGTGTTTTCATAAATGATCTGCCGGTTGAGAACTGGATTACGAAGACATTTAAAGGAAACTTGACCTTTAGCTCACATCTTTGATTGTCATTACCTGAAGCTTGTTATTAATTGAACGAGCTTTTGCAAATCATGATCATCTTCGTTAGGTATTATAATTCGAACGGATATCCATACACCGTCTCCAAAAGGAGAAAAAGTATCCGTTGGAGACAGCCCTATGGTAACGGACCAGGTTTCCACTCCGTTTCGTACCGAGCGTTAGGCTTGTGGTCGGACTCGAGAATGCGAACCCGCCTATCGCATGCTCTATTTTGAAATGAGCACCCCACTTGAAACAATATCCTGGTCTTTGCCAGCGAATCCTACTCGGTAAGTGAGTACCTCTGCTCATGCTATAATCTATATGCGTACACAGGTACCCATCTATCGTTGGATTTAAACTCCATGTCCATATGTTATATGCAGGCATGCCCAGACGCTTGGCTGTAAAATCGCCCAGCGTGAAGTCCCAGCGTTTAAAAGATTGAACCTGCCCTCTTACCAGTTCCGCTATCCTCTGGTTTGTAAATTTCTACCTTTATTTGTCGTCACCTTCATTTGAAGTCGACAAAAACGAGCCCGATGACCGACTATCAAAG
This sequence comes from Fusarium torulosum, assembly GCA_900312805.1. Classification (NCBI taxonomy): domain Eukaryota; kingdom Fungi; phylum Ascomycota; class Sordariomycetes; order Hypocreales; family Nectriaceae; genus Fusarium; species Fusarium torulosum. The sequence goes on along the minus strand of ONZP01000056.1, from coordinate 109,695 downwards.
AGTCCGCGGTTCCGAAATGCTGGCATTACAAAAAGATGGAGGGCACGCCACGGTTAACCCTATCGATGACCACGGACATACAAGTGGCAATACCACTGAAAAAGAGTCGGGCAGCTTGAACATTCACGAAACGCCCGTAAGGTCTACAACAACATTTGCTGTCCCACCACAGCAGCAAAAACCTCGACGATGGTGGCACAGAATAGGCCTCCCTTCGATACTGGTCCTTACCGTCGGGACAGGCGCTATCTTGCTCTCCGTTGCGCTACTGATCTTCCTCTACCAAGGAGCAGACAGGGCTAGAGCTCACGATTCTCGAGCAGAGTTCTGGGATGACATTGTCTTCAACGACTGGTCCACGCGACTTGTTACCATCTGCTCCGCCGCAATCAGAGTTTCCATGGGGTTTCAGATTGGACTTGCCGCTGCGGCCATGGCAGCCGTCATTTTAGAAACCTCCGGTAGTCGTTTCTCCGATACAGCAATGTTATCCATCCAGAGAGCAGCAAGTTCCAGTGCTGGGCCAATGAGTCTTATTCCTACAGCTTGGCGACACTGTGTCGCAGGTCGAGTCTCAGGTCTAGTTTACTTACTTATCCTTGCCCTCGGGCTTATCATCGCTCTGGTTTCGACTTTGACCTCAACTATCCTTCTCTTCGACTTTGGCCAGGACCAGATCTCGGCTCCACTGACGACAACCATCAAGGCTGTTGGATTCGATACCCAGGAGATCTTCCCCTTCAACGGCATTTCATATTGGAAGTCCAGACCACTTGCTCACTGGCGATTTGCTGAGACCCGGCCCGATGAGATGGAAACAGGTCTTCGCACTGACAATGCGGTCGACACAGGCGATGTTTACCGAGCAATGCTGCCGTTTGGCAACGCGGAAGACCGAATCACTCTTGAGTACTATGACGGACCTGCAGTTGTCGTCAACCAACGAACTGCTTGTTTCGCACCAACCTTCGACAATGTAACGATTGGGTACGAGTTGAGGGATGCCTCTGTTACCAGTGGCTTATATCTCAATGCTACCTACGCCGTCGAGGGTCAGACCGATTTCCTTGGGGATGCCGCAAGCAAGCCAAAAAACATTCTCTGCAGAATGCACAACCAATGGAATACCTCACATCCAGATATCCTTCCTGTATCTCTTTGCAGCGGAAAATTTGGCCCAGTTCCTATCGCAAATGGAACCAAAAACCCTCTTTCCGGCTGGGCATACGGCTTCGACTCTGTCACGTTGATCAGCTCAGGCTCAGCTTTGAACGGAATTGCTCCTACGATCGATAACAAGACTGGAAAACCATCGTCCCCTGAGATGCCGAACGATCTTAGTAAATTAACATTCCGCCAAGACGGGCCCTGGACGAAAGCCTATAGCGCCGCTGGGGCAGAAGTGTTCAACGCCACCATCTGCTACATCAGCCAGAACCTTCCTCACCGGTATGATGTCACCATGACGGGACGTGCTGTTGACTCTGAGCCAGATTTCTTAGCTGAGTGGTCTAGTCTGACTGCCAAGGGAAATGGTACCAGCATTCTACAACAGCTGGGCGTCGGTCTTGACCCCAACAATACAATGGATCGTGGTATCATGGACCTTCAAGTCCGCTCAGGGCCGGATTTCTGGGTCGACCCGGATAATATGCCTCGCATCCAGGACGGATACTTTCTGCTTTGGTCTACACTGGTGGAATCTTCTGCATTAGGAAGCTGGAGTTTTGGAGGCAGAACCATGACAAACGATATCTTGACACAGATCACTTGGCCAGCTCATCCGGAGCATTCCGCTGTGTTCCAAAACATCCTCCACGAGACTGGCGATCCGGCGCGCGCAATACAGGCACTTGTATTCCGCTTCTATCAAATGATATACTACGACTGGCTTCCCAATTTTGATCCTACCCACAGTGTCACGACTATCAATGCCAAGGATGTGCTCATACCAGAACAGTGGACAGGATTTCTGATCGTCTTGGCGATCATTCTTATCCACTTTATCATAACTGCTCTCGCAATGTTTCTTTTTGCGCAACGCACCGACTCTTCCCTGTTGGGAAATGCTTGGCAGGCCGTTTCTCAGATGGTGTCCCCCGAGACACAGGATATTATTCGGGCAGCAGGTGGCGAGGGAATGAAGGATAAGGAGGTTGCAAGACTAGCTAAATCCGCCGGACGGGACAATGAAGCATATGCTCTAGCAAGTGGTGTTGATAGTGGCAGGACAGAACTACGGGTCCGTTGATAGTTAATGGAGGTGCTTAGATACACTAGACGAGTTAATCGACACGAAAGAAACAAATTTTCATTTTCAATTGCCATACAGAAATATTTTTGGCGCTTCTGGCGTATTGAAAAGAGTGCGGGCCAAAGTAGACGAGAAGTGCCAAATAGATACAGAGAGAATAAACAACTGTGTTGATAGTGACAAGATTTTTAAAAACGTATGTTGAGGAAATGTCTCTCCTTCAAACTAGAGCAGGTCATGAGCAAGATCTACAAAATCACTGAGCGTGTGTACTCGGCCAATTGTAAGGAAAGGAAGGATGAAATGTCAGCAGTGCGGTGGGCTAATTCTAGCAACGTTAGTGGATATCTGCAGGAACAGGGATACCTTCTTCCTATTCAGGAATAGTCCTCATTTTGTACCGACTCGTAAACATTGATTAATGATGGATTATATTTGTGGATGGATGGAAATGAGTAGCCTCTGATAATTCTAGCACCTATTTCCTGAAACGGAGGCAGATAGTGGCTGAGTATAACCGCATGTACTTTAGAAATTATATGTCCCAAACTGCTTCCAATTTAGGAAGCAGGTGTTAGCTCAGACAACTGTGTTAGTATTTCTTTGATGGGGACCGGTTCGAAGAGACTGGTATAAAGACAAACAGAAAGGCCATAGACATAAATAATTGAATTTCCAAGAACTACTCAACATTGGCAGTATTCATCATGGCAATCGACACCCTCTCTCTCGCCGGCAAGATAGCCATCATTACTGGCTCTGGCCGTGAAAATGGTATCGGCGCAGGCATCGCCAAAGCCCTGGCCCGAAACGGAGCAGCCGTCACCATCCACTATGTCAACGACTCTGTGACCAAACGAGCCCGTGCAACCGCGGAGAGCATCAAGTCCGATGGAGGCAGAGCAATTGTTGTTCAGGCTTCTATCGAAACACCCGAGGGCGCCCAATATCTAGTCGATGAGACTTTGCGAGGTTTCAACACCGACCATATTGATATCTTAGGTTTGTGATTATTCCAAAGGACAAAGGCAAGCTGACTTATATACATCTAGTCAATAACGCAGGAGTGGCTACATTCGGCGAGACTTTGGCAGTCAATGCTGGGCAATTGACCCAAGCTTTTGACGTTAACATCAAAGGCCCAATCTTTGTTGCACAAGCTGTTGTGCCCCTCATTGCGCCTGGCGGTAGGATTATCAACATCAGCTCAGTTGCCTCTAAGCTTGGTGACGCCGTTATCCCAGTTTACGGTGCCTCTAAGGCTGCCCTAGACAGCCTCACATGGTCTTGGGCCAAAGAGGTAAGTTGAAGCCCTAGATGTAGCAGTGATAATACGTCTGACAAGTCAATTAGTGGGGGCACAGTAAGGGAATCACTGTCAACGGAGTTGCCCCGGGCCCTGTTTTGACAGACTCGAATCCGGCAGTGGAATTTCAACAGCCCACGATTGATATTACACGAGCTGCCCGGAGGGCTGGTACTCCAGCGGATATTGCAGATGCCGTGCTTTTGCTTGTATCGGAAAAAGCGCGATGGATCACAGGCCAGTACATTTCTGTCAGTGGAGGTGTTACCAATTGAGGTTGTATATATTGTTTCAAGAGACTATCACTTTGGATAAATGTTGTGGAAATGGTTGATCATACCCTGGCTAGCTCAGAGTGCATGCCAGGAACCTGCTCCTTCGAGCTTTAGTGCTTACAGCCCCGAAGCTGATTATATACTCATGCATTAGCGCAATTGAGCGGTGCATTCAAGTTGCAGGTGAATCACCAGACGAATAAACAAAATTTACAAACTACACCTCTACTCTTCGCCCGACTTTGTTCACACCTTTGATATGGCTACGTCCACGACGATGAGTCTTCCTCCTGCGACAGACTTCATGTTCGTTAATATTGCACGGCCTCAGGATATGAATGATAAGAAAACCCGCAAGAGAATCAACAGCCATGTGATGAAACCAATTGGTGCAGCTCGGAGATGTAATCGTTCAGGCCAGAAAATACAACTTATCCTCAAATCTACAGAAGCGGCGTCGCAAGTAGCAGAAATAGCACAAAGACCTGCTCTGCCAGACATAGAAACTCCAAACCCTGTTCATCCGTCACCAGAGACATTTCCTTCAGCATTCAAGCTGGCACCGTCTCTACCTCCTTATGAAAGACCTACATCATATCCGATGTCGAATCGTACAGCCAGAATCCTCCACTTCTGTCAGTAATTGCATCCTACTCCCAGTCCTGGATGTAAGCTCTGACATACAGTAGTATGTGCAGCAGATGAGGCACCGGTGTGCAAAATGATGCGCGAGCTTTGTTTCGCCCTCGCGTTTATCGATGATAGTGCTATGCACTTGGTTCTAGCCAGGCTTGAGATAGACCCTGAAAGAACTGGGGGGAAACCTTCAAGAGACAACACTGAAACATTGTCACATTACAACGCCTCTATAGAAATATTGCGAAGCCAGCTTGGAGAACCAGGACTGATTGCTCACGAAATTATCATTGGTGTGGTTGTAAACTTGGCGTGCTACGATGTAAGTCGTGAAACACGATTTTATTGATATTGGTATTTGCACAAGCTGACTTTTGATAAAGATATTTACTAACAACTTGCAACGCTGGAAAACACACATGTTGGGCTTACAAACAATGATCAGCTACCGAGGCGGTATAGGCACTCTTAGTTCCCAGTATCTGCAGGTGACAGCAACTTGGTACGATATCTGTTTTGTAGCCTCTACGGATCCCCACTGACATTCATAGGACTGACTTGATTGGTTCTATGATTCTCGACGAAACTCCTTATTTCACTCCACAACAAGGTAATGAACCTATAAGTTCACATATGCAATACGACTATATGGAGGAGTCCACAGGTGTGGTGCCAGAAAGCTGCAACGACATCTCTCCTCTTCTAAACTTGCTCCTCAAACTCTCAAACCTAGCCACGGGGAAGCCGGAGCTTCAGCTCAGGGAAGATTCCGCTCTACTTGAAGCTCTGCAAGCTACGGTATACACTACCTTGACGTTACCACGCTATGAGAGTCTCGGACTACACAACAACTCTTCGAAGCCTCAACCAGCAACTTATGAGCTTGTCCGACTGGCAATACTCGCATATCTTTCAGGCCCTGTAATGTTTCTGGCTGGAAACATGGTTCTAAATGTGATAGCCTCTCATTATAGAGGGAGGATATCGAGACTGTACGATCCGGAACGACTCAATTGGGCAGGTCTCGAACATGCCGAACTGTTTGTGCTAGTTACTGGAGCTTTGATCGAGGAAGGGTCGGATAGATATTGGTTATTGGGTCATCTTCGCCGCATCATGCTATCGCAGGACTTGAGATGGAACGATCTGGTTGCGTGTCTTAACTCGATCGCATGGTTTGATGTTGTCTGGATAAGAGGACTGGAAAAGCTACGCACCGACCTTGCTACGATGGATGGAAACAGTGTAGTATACAGAGATACTTTCAGATAACTTCAACACAGTTGTACCCGGACTCAAGATCCCAGATTACTTCAATTATCTAATTAGGATATAAAACAGATATCCTTGTGAAAAGCCCAGCCAGTAAATTCAGACGCAGTATCTTCCGACAGTCACCTAACAACAAGGGCAAGGGATGATCCAGCAGTTGACGGGGATAGGGCACGGGATAATACCGCAAAGCCTGCCGTCACATGCGCCGCCTCCGCGAAGTTCGAGGGAAGGCTCTGTGGTCTCAGGAGCCTTCTGAGGGTCTATCGAGTATCAGTACAGGGTGATATAGACGCGACTTTGCTGCAGTCTCTTATCAGAGTGTCTTACCCATTGAGTGCTGAGCCTTGGGCTGATCTGTCTCCAACGGCTGAGAGTGTCTCATCTCGGAGAGTTCCTGCGATTGGACGTCGGTAGAAGACATAGTAACGGTCTTTATGGTTTACTTTGAGGGTATCTGGGAGTATTGGACTGTTGGTATAAGATTAAAAACAAAGAAATGAGATCACGCTTGGAATGACGCACGCTGACGTTATATCTGTGGCACGTGCAGAAACGCGTAAAGAGTGTGGCGCAGTGTCTTTTAGGGAATGAGGCTGAGCTCCGGAGTAGTTACCCCGGCGTGTCTGGGTCTACCTGAACCAGTTTGATGAGTGGCTTGTGCTTTTTCATCCACAGGCGATAGGGTTGAGATTAGAGTTGGAGATAATTGGTAGTGCATAAGGTCAAACGAACAAGGACAAATAGAAATAGTCATGCACCATTATTGTCGCAGCTCCAAAATATCTCGTAACCACACTAATACAGATAAGGCTGTATCTTGCATCTTATGAGCGGTCTGGTGGCCCAATCCTTGTAACTCTTGATTTCTATCCTCGCGATTCGTCGGTGATTAGAGCGTGTCACTCTGTCCGACGTAGTGAAGTCTGCTGAGAAGCCTCTCCAGATCCTGTGGAAATTGGGTCGAACGCCTGATAAAGAAGGCAGAATCCCAAAGCCAGACTCTTATCCTGACGAGTGGGCGCCAGTGATTGATACACTGCAAGCCTACATCAAACAGGACATGGCACGTATCACAGACTGGCTAGTTGCGGAACCAAAGTCAGTTGTCGAGTCACAGAACATTGTATGCTCCATAAATCACGGCGGAGCCAATTCTTTTCACGAAGCATTATGGTGAGAACAAACCCTGGTGTGTATTCATTTTACACTATGCTTAGTGCCGGTGTACCACAGGTACTCCTGCCCGCTTGGACAGACTGCTATGATTTCGCCAACCGGGTGGAGCTCCTTGGTATCGGGCGATGGGGAAACAAGGAGGCGAAGCCGAGATGGAGACAGGACGAACTCGCCGAGGCTCTACAGGAGGTTGTCTCCGGAACAGAGTCAATGCAAAAACTCAAGACGTCGAAGCAGGTGGCAAGTCGTCACCCAAAATGGGAGGGTCGGCAAAAGGCTGCCCAGGAGATTCTCGACTACTTAGCAAGTGAAGATTGAGTGAATGACGGGCTATTATGGATGGGTCGCGCAGCAGGCTTCAAGACGATGATAAATAATATTTATAACAAGACATAATCGATAACTTCGGGCATCATGTCCATAGTAGCACATTCTTCTCTTTGTCCATAATATTGATGAACGTGTACTGTAGATAGTCAGTAGGCGGAGGTAGGTGAAGAAGAGTCGATATTTGTAACGCACCTCCATGAACCTAGGCGCGGCATACACTCTGTCGCCGATCCAGTTGTCCTCACTGTTCACTGGTCTCAAACCCATGGCCTCCAAGGATGACCACCACTTCAACCATGTTTCAAGATTTGTAGGGATTTTGACGCCAGGAGGATCTTTCATAATATGCAACTCGATCAGTAATTGACCGAAAGGGAGAGTTGCGTTACCGGATTCCTTTTGTTCTTTCATGATAGATTCAATAAGAGAGGTAAGGGATTCGTACTCTGCCCCCTCAATGTCCATTTTGAGGAGGTCGATATATGAATGGCCATTCATCTTCATGAGGTCTTGGATTGTGATCACAGGAGGACTGGCTTTCATATTTGTCTCCTTGCCGATTTCAGCCTTCTCAAAACTGGCACGTGGGTATTGATACTCAGGAATTTGATTTGCCCACGAGTTGACGCTACTATCATATCCCCATATACGAGCATTCGTACGGTGCAGTAGCTCTGCCTCGAAGGAAGAGTCGTCATCAACACCAAAAGAGTAAACAATGAGTTCCCGTGCCGGGTTGGTCTTTGACGACGGGCCAGGACACTCCTTCTCGTACCGCGACATGCCGCAAACGATCTTGCCGCCATCACCCAATTGTCCGACTCTCTCGAGGTCGTGGGGACAAAAGAAGCTTGGCCGAGCAAATTCCCAAACATTGAAAGGGTTTATGTAGCCATCGGGGAATTTTCTATCGTAGCCAGATTGCCTGATCATCTCCTTGCGGCCTTGTATAGATTTTGCCCATAGTTTCTCGGCGTGTGCAAGCTTTTGGTTTAGATAGGGCTCTGTGCTTAAGACATTTGCTTGATGTTGAAAAGCCAAGGCTGTTGAGCAACGATTAGATATTCTTGAGACCAACAGAGTCAGGAGAAGCACTGTAGCGAAAAAGAAGATAATGAAGACCGGTCTGTATACCATGGTGACAGTCGTGGGAGTCACGTGGGAGTGAAACAGTGCAGCTGTTTGACGTTGAAGTTGTTAACAATATCGGTTTAAGAGCGTATTTTTGGAGGTTGAGTCTACGGATAAACTTTCCTAATTAACCCCTTTTTTATGAGTGGCTACGTCTCAACGGCCCCATCCGTTTGGTCAGACTTGAGAAATCCGCGCTAAGACAAAAGAAGCCTCCTTAGGTCCACAACCGATGTGCCACGATCCGTCACTGGATGAAACTGTCCACCGCTTTGCAATATCAGCCAATGAAGTCACGGTTTAGAACCAGGTTCCAAAGGAAGTATTTGTACCTGGTAAAAATGACACCATCAGTTAATTTTCACAGTCTTTCAGTACGTCTTTCACTCCATTCTGCCCCTGACCTTCTACAAGTCTACATCACTAAATCTCTTGGTTACAATCTTGTTAGGCGCTGGATTATAGTCTGAACTCCTTATTTAACACAGTCCCATAGATGGACTAAAGCAGTCATGGATTACTATACTTCTACCCTTCTTATTCTCTTCATACTGCTAATCTTTGCCGCCTATCGGCATTATATGCACGCGCTATCCGGGCTGGTACTGATGTCTGCAGATGAGGCTAATCGTCTTGATCTAATGGATGATGAGATCCATGATTTCAACCACGAGACAACCGCCGAAAGATATTTCAACTTTCGCAGCAATTTCTTATTGGCATACGGCCTCGCCATAGCAGCAGACTGGCTACAGGTGCGTTTGCAACAAAGTCTAGAGGAATAGTCCGACACAAATAATTAGCTGACTCCTAGGGCTCTATATAGGCATCATACATGTATAGTGGTCTCAAGAATAGCCACCGCCTCTCAGAACCTGTCATTGCCGCTCTCTTTGCCACCGGATTTGTTTTCGCTGGCACTAGCACTCTATTTATTGGTTCCATCGTCGATAAGTATGGCACAAAGGCCATGTGCCGATACTACTTTGTTATTTCCTCCCTTTCCTGTCTGACCATGCTGTCCGGCAGCGTGCCACTGCTATTTGTCAGCAGAGCACTGGGCGGGATCAGCAATACCATACTCTACTCAGCTTTTGAAACGTGGATGGTGGCTGAGTATCACAAGCAAGGCTTCGCGGACTGTGTGGGCGCTTTGAACGTGATGCATAGCTCCATAGCGATCACAAATGGTTTTGTTGCTGTAGGAAGTGGTGTTGTCGCTCAGATGTTTGCGTCCGTCTTCGGTTCGCAACTTGCCCCCTTTGTAGTCAGTCTTATCTGTCTAGGCATCGCACTGATGATTATAACCCGGTCCTGGGTAAGGGTCCTTCTCAATCAACCGTATTCAATGACTTACTAATTATACCTTAGGCTGAGAACCTTGGAACGACTGGCAAGAACTCAGGAGTCACCACCATGAAAACAGCCCGTGTTATCGATCTTCTTAGTGTGTGCAGCTGGATTCAACAGATTATATCACGCTGACACAAGTTAGGAGACCCCAGTGTGGTCGCAATCACATTCGCTTTGTGCTTTTTTGAATGCTCCATGTCCGTCGTCATCTACTCCTGGCCTCAGACAATCATGTCAGCTCGGACTCAAGCCTGGACATGGGGCAACCCTCCCTTCGGCATCATGTTCTCCAGTTTCATGGGCGCATCGGCACTAGGATCTTTCCTTTCTGCCTATGTCTCTCGGGAAGGGAACTCTGCACAACTTTCATCTCGCACAGTTCAGCTTGCGTTGGCAACCTCAGCCACAGCTCTTCTGTTGACGATCGTGTCTCAGGGCGAGATGGGCCGCTTCTGGGCGTTTTGCCTCTTTGAACTATGTGTGGGCATGTATCTTCCCAGCATAGCATACTTGAAAGATCGCCTTGTTCAAGAGGAGCGACAAAAACAGTTGTTTGCATTGATGAGAGCTCCTCTTAACATCTTGATTGTACTGTGCCTAACAACTACTAGTCAAGGTATGCTCGTTTCTTCTAACATTTGTATGCAAGCTACTAACACTGTAAACCAGGGGACCAAGCTCGCGAGGACATATTCATGACATGCAGTGGCCTCCTTCTAGTTACTGTTGTCCTAGTGGCTCGCTGTGTACCGAAGTCAAGTAGATCCGACTAGTAGTGTTCATATTAGTGGGCGACGACGCAGTGTTTTGCGTTCTCACTAATTGAACCGAATATGCATAAATAGGTGTTTTCCAGTTATCACTATGGAGTTAAGAGATTTACCTTAGGTCCAATAAACCCAAAGTACATATTTACAAAAATAGAAGTGTACCAAGATAAACTCCTAGATGTCAACTACCAGTCTTTCATCTCCACGTAACGTTCTCCAACGATTTGCCGCTTCTATCACTTCTAAACAGCCTTTCAATAAAAAGCCCCATCGTCTTACAAACCCTTCACTCACTTCCCACGCAACCGCAAGCCATGGATCCCCCCAAACGAGAAAGCCGCATCGCTCTATGTCATCAAACCCTTCGTACACCCTTAGCCCCAGGTCGAGGAGAAGCTCACGACTGTCGTATTGACCAGCCATAAGTATTAGATTATCCCGTAATCTCGGGAAAGGGATGGCGTTTATCCAGAACGGAGGTGATTTTGAACTCTGCAGAGGCGTGGACTGAAGATTCAACGGTATATGTTTCGCGGCTACGATGTTAATTTTGGATACTCCAAACGAGCTACTGCATCCTGGCGGCAGATGATGTAATAATGAAAGAAGGGACATGTTGTGTATAAAGGCGCGAACAACGTTGTATTGCACCAGTGTAATGAGGCAGTGATCCGGCGAAATTGGGAATTCAATAAGCTGTGGTGGCTCAACAGTGCAGGTGAGAGCTGAGTATTGCAATAGTGGCGGTATAAGTTTCATGGTCGCGTAATGGCCTCTTCCACGAACTTCTAAACCAATGGCTTGGACTGCAGGGCCTTTGGGTATGAAAGTTTCGAGTGACTGTGCGATGGCCCAGTAGCTCATGAAATCCCTATCGCTGTGCATATCAAGAGGGACAAGCATGCCATAACCTTCCTGGTGTAAACTTTTTACCGTTGCGCCGGATTTCACTAACGCCTGTTTCCTGGCGCCTAAAAGCTTGTCAGTAAAGGTACTAGGACTGAGACTCAATGAACAAGTGCCATCCCAGCGCTTCGTAACTTTAGTTTAGTCATGTATCTTTGCAAAACTTACGCCAGGCTCTTTGTCGTAGGCGGCTTTGTCTCTTCTTCCTCTCCGCTGGGTTCGTGACGCCCCGCCAATCGTCTTCGTTAGGTGCCATAGTGGATGTTTTCAGCTGATAATGTCGGATAATCGGTATATCAGACGTGCCGAGCGGGAAATTGTGAGACGGTGGGTTGTCCCGTAACAATTTGAAGTAGCCAACGCAATGACAGTATCGGATGTGAGTTGTGCCGAGTAGTTTGCTTCTGTGTGGGATTGTAAAATGTGAGCTGAACATGGAATATTTCCCTCCAGTTTCTCTATGCTTACCTTTTACCAATATGTGTGAGTTAGTAATCTGCTGGAGGTTGTCAGCTGCATGTGCGTTACGCGCTAGTACCAATCTGGAAAAAGGGCATATTTTGTCTAAGAATGGCATGAGTGAGATTGGTAATTCAGAGCAACTGTCTTATATGCGATGTTGTTTAATGCGGTAGGTATTGCGCTTTAAATATGTTATAAAAGGCTGTCTATGTCTGTCATTCCTATCGATCAGTGTCTACCAAAACTCACATCCCCTCTGTGCATCTTGGGCCTTCACTGGACGTTCATCATATTATTCTTAATTGCTCAGATCTATCGGACCAATAGACCAATAGACGCAATGGCCCATCCGGAAAAGCCAACAATAGCCTACTTTGGTGCCACTGGCGGATGCATGGCGGCAGCCTTAGCAAGTGCTCTGAATGGAGGTTATTATTGCACAGCTCGTACGTGAAGAATCAAACCAAACTTCTCATCATTCATCCTTCTAATAACCCACAAGTCGCTAGGAACCCAGATAATCTACGCAATATCCTGCTTACGGAGAAGAGCATTCCAACGGGGATCATTGACAAGTATCTCACTATCCATCAGGGCGACGTCAGGGATCCTGCTGCCGTAGCAAAAGCCCTCATCAGCCCAACCAACGCAAACTTTGTCGTTGACTTTATTCTCAGTGGCGTCGGCTCGCGCCCGAGGTTCCAATGGAGTATTACGAGACCCTTGCCTCTTCAAGACCCAACCATTTGTGAAGACACCATCAAAACGATATACGCTGCTCTCTCCAACCTTTCTGCTTCTGGCATCACTGGTACTGCAACTTCGCAGAAACCTCTCCTCGTAGTGGTCAGCACTGCAGGATGTGGAAGAGCTCGAGGGGTTCCTCTGCCTATCTATCTCCAGTACCATTACCTTGTTGGAGGGCCACTGGCAGATAAGAAAAACATGGAAGATTTGATCCTAGAAGATAATGGTCGTCATGTACGAAATTTTGTTATCATGAGACCGCTGGTATTAACAGACGGAGAAGCAAAGGGCGACGCGTGGCTCCGAGTTGGTTGGGAATGGGGCGTTGTCGGTGACGAGGGCATGCCTGATGAGCCAGGGCCTGAGCTTGGATATCTCATGAGTAAAGCGGATCTTGGGAAGTGGGCTTTCAATCACGTTGTTCTTGAGGGCGGATGGGAAGGGAAATGTGTGTATTTAACCTATTGAGACCTCTGGTTATACTCTGAGCTAAGGACAACGACTGTTTAGTTTGACTGCAATTTATTTAACTTTCGAGATATACATAAGCCTCAAGTCACTAGAAGAAGCATATTCATAAAGAAGTGTTTCTTTGTTTTAATGACCGAATGGTTCATTACCTAAGGAATACGCCATTGCGTCGCGGAACCATCCCGGTATGCGAACTAGTCTGTGACCCGCAGCCTGGTGAACTGTCGTTCAAACTCCCGCTCTAATTGCCGTTGATTTTATTGTCGCCACTAATACCAGTCAGTTGACACCCTTCAGCACCCCACGAAAAGAGGGATTTCGGAAAACGGCGTTTGTCTCTAACCTGTTGAGGACAGACTCCCGGCAAGCGTTTTCCTGGGGTATCTAGAAAGAAGCTTAACCCCAAACCAGAAAGGCGGAGGTGGGGAACGTTGGGGTAGATGGCCTGTCTCCCTGCTTGAACCTGGTGATTTTCCGCCTAGTGAAGTCGAGAAATTGAGATCAGGCAAGGTTTGGTCCCAGTGACTACAAACGGCCCGAATAATATATACCGAAGTTTAGCAGTGCTGCATTGATGCCATGATGGCTTCTTAGTACGGACTTACAAAGATTTTCACGCATACGAGAACGGCGGACTCGTTGTTCCAGTGACAAAATCTCTTGCTAAGTTCGCCGACGTTCGGGGAACTAATCAACGACTAGATGGAGAGACAATGTTATATAATCTCCCCAGCCCATTGGAGTGATTCAGTGTATTCGGACACAGACATCCTAATCACCATCGAATCGCACAATGCTGCCGACTTCTGTCTCTTACCTGGTGGCCCTCTCCATCTTGAGCCAGGGCCTCCTAGCTCAAAACAACCAGGACCATATCATCACCAGTGATACTCACTTCTACGGCCAGTCCCCAGCTGTCATTCCAACACGTAGGTCTTCTCTGTGATATCATTTTCTTGAATGGCCCAGACTGATCATCTATAAGCGGAACAATTGGAGACTGGACCTTGGGCTATCGCCGTAGCCAAGGCCAAAGACTTGGTTTCCCAACTTACACTTGAAGAAAAGGTCAACTTGACTTCAGGAGGCCAGACAACCACCGGCTGTTCCGGCTTCATACCTGGAATTGCTCGTGTTGGGTTCCCCGGACTATGCTTGGCCGATGCTGGAAATGGCGTCCGAAACACAGACTACGTGAGCTCGTGGCCATCCGGCATCCATGTTGGTGCCAGCTGGAACCCCGAATTGACCCATAGCCGGAGTTACTACATGGGCTCAGAGGCCAAAGCCAAAGGCGTCAACATTCTGCTTGGTCCAGTATTTGGTCCTCTGGGCCGGGTAGTTGAAGGCGGCCGCAACTGGGAAGGCTTCTCCAACGACCCCTATCTTGCTGGTAGACTGGGTCATGAGGCTGTCACTGGTATTCAAGATGCAGGAGTCATTGCGTGCGGAAAGCATTTCATCGCTCAAGAGCAAGAGACCCACAGACTTGCCTCGCGCGTCACTGGAGCCGAATCTGTATCCTCGAATGTCGATGACAAGACACTGCATGAGTTATACTTATGGTAAGGACACCCGAGCTGTGCTGTGCCAACACTATACTGACATTGAAGTAGGCCTTTCGCGGACGCAGTCCATGCAGGACTCGCCAACGTCATGTGCAGCTACAACAGAGTGAATAACTCGAATGCTTGTCAAAACTCGAAGCTTCTCAACGGTGTGCTCAAGGGCGAGTTGGGCTTCCAAGGCTTTGTTGTCTCGGACTGGGGTGCACAGCAGTCCGGTATGGCTTCGGCATTGGGTGGGCTCGATGTTGTAATGCCCAGCTCGATATTATGGGGAGCCAACCTTACCCTCGGTGTTAACAACGGGACGATTCCTGAATCACGAGTCAACAACATGGCTACCAGGTAAGCTCAATACAATACCCGGTTACTCGGTATCTGCTCCCCATGACTAACATGAGGTCTAGAATTCTCGCAACCTGGTATCAGTTGAACCAAGACAAAGACACGCTAGCACCTGGCCATGGGCTTGCTAAGGACCTTTGGGCTCCCCATCCCATTGTAGACGCTCGTAACAAGAGTTCTAAGCCGACGCTCTGGGATGGTGCCGTAGAAGGCCATGTTCTGGTTAAGAACACCAACAAGGCCCTGCCACTCAAATCCGACCTGAATCTCGTCTCCCTGTTCGGCTATTCACACAAAGCCCCAGACAAGAACAACCCGGAACCCGCCAGCGCCATGTTTGCCGCTTGGGCCATCGGTGTCCAGTCTGCAAACCTCACCGAGCTGAATGGTGGCTTTCTCGGAAACCTTAATCTCACATACTCAGCCATTGCGCCCAACGGAACCATTGTATCTGGTGGAGGCTCTGGAGCCAATGCCCCGAGTTGGCTAAGCTCTCCCTTTGACGCATTTGTTTCCCGGGCCAAGAAGGATGACACTGCGCTTTTCTGGGATTTTGAAAGTTGGGATCCCATTGTCAATCCCACCTCTGAAGCCTGCATAGTTGCTGGTAATGCATGGGCCAGCGAAGGCTGGGACAGACCTGCTGTCTACGATGACTATACCGATGGTCTTATCAACAACGTAGCAGACAAATGCGCAAACACTATTGTGGTTCTCCACAACGCTGGAACGCGACTCGTCGATGGTTTCATCAGCCATCCTAATGTTACTGCTGTCATCTATGCACACCTCCCCGGACAGGAGAGTGGTGATGCACTTGTTTCCTTACTCTATGGCGACGAGAACCCCTCAGGTCGTCTCCCGTACACCGTTGCCCGCAACGAGACAGACTACGGTTCGCTGCTCAAGCCGGACTTGACTCTTGCTCCCAACAAGCTCCAACACTTCCCTCAATCTGACTTTGCTGAAGGTGTTTTCATCGACTACAAACATTTTGATGCCAAGAACATTACTCCCCGCTTCGAGTTTGGTTTTGGACTGAGTTACACAACCTTTGAGTACGCCGATCTTCACATCTCCAACTCTGACACTCAACCTCAGGAATATGCCACTGGAAGTGTTTCCGAGGGCGGACGCTCAGACTTGTGGGATGTAGTTGCGACTGTCTCGGTCAATGTCACCAACACTGGAGATGTCAATGGCAAGGAGGTCGCCCAGCTGTATGTTGGCACTCCCGGAGATGATGGTCCTGTGAGACAACTCCGAGGCTTCAAGAAGCCCATGATCAAGACAGGAGAAACAGTCAACGTGATATTCGAGCTTACTCGAAAGGATTTGAGTGTTTGGGATGTTATTGCACAGGAGTGGCAGCTTCAGAAGGGCGATTATTTTATCTCCGTGGGACGAAGTAGTCGAGATCTACCTTTGTCTGGCACATTGACCATTGCTTAATAGTACTGAGAAAGATAGAACTTCGAAAACGGCTATAAAGTAAATAATCTCAATTTTCAAGTTACATGTCCCAGAGGCCTTATACATGTTATGAACTCCAGTTAGCCCCAATAATATCCTGTCTTCTACCAAGCATCCTTCTCAATTCGGGTTATGGTAGTGTTGGAGTCCGAAGCCCGTTAGCACGGAAGCCTTGGGTTTGACAATACCACTCAAGTGAAACAAATCAGGCGGGCCGACTTTCCCAATTTATACCTAAAACTGAACATTTGGAAACACTACCCCAGTTAAAAGGATAGCGTTGTAATATCACGGGGTTAGGTTATAGAAGTAAGGATTACTATATGTGTTTCAGCCAGGACTAAGAGGGGCAAACAGTGCCCATACAATTGGGAATTAATGGTCAGGTCTTTTCGGTCTGCTGATTGGCCAAGTTACATGTTTGCCGAGCCAAGATCTCGGGACAAACCGCCAAGTGAATCACACCTAAAACGCAAGGCTCTTATGAAGCCAGCCAACCAAGCCCTTTCGCCCATCGAATCAATGCTCGATATACATCAATTAGACCAATTCTATTAAATCCTTTGGGGTTCTACTATTACTGCACGCGATGTAAGATTAAATTTAGCACTATCCCGGGAACGCTGGTGATGCAGTTTCACCCATTTTGCTTGTAACAATTATTAAATTGAGTGCAGCATGTGTCACGACGTTAGGCCAAAATGATGATCCTTTGATTCTTAAAAATTGAGATTTATGTCCCTCTATAACCCTTCACCAAAAACAAGTAAAAAGCATCAAAATGCGCTGTGGGCATTGTTTAGCTTTGCCTACCGACCTCCAGAATTGTAGTCCCATTGCTACCCTACAGACTTGACTATTACCGATGACAAAGGCGAACGTCTCCTGTCAACCACCAAATCCCCAACACTAGTGATCTAGACCACATTACAAGGATCTTGCCAAACCATTATTCTGAGCTAAGAGACTGGGATTGTATTTCCGTAACTAAGATCAAGGAGCCTGGGCCAGGGTGTTGGTAACCCATGTTGTTTTCTTACCCGGAATGGACTTGAATATCCCAAAGAGGACAACCCTTTATGGCCCATCTCAGTGAAACGGACTTGAGCCTGATAGTAAGCGGTCTTGAAGTTTCCTATTTCCTTGCGGCCCATCGGCCGAGGATTACCAAAGCTTGTAGATTCCTGAAAAGGCGAGACTTTAGCGAGATGTTATGATATTAGTTCATTAACACTGCCAACGGGCACCCAATTAATAACAAATGCTGTGGTATTATAGAATAGCTGATATTGATATCATCTATAGTCACTCGGCGCAGAGCAGGGGGACCCATTGGTTACTTTGAGACAAGGCGCGTAGATTCTGCATTCTCTTGACCTGTGAGGATTGAATGAAGGCCATCATGAGTACCAAGCGGTAAGTAGGACTTGGACCTATGGTCTCTTGCATAGATCTGGAAACCAGAATACTGCACAAATAGCCAAAATCTTTGAGGCTAAATGCTCTTACAAGGAGATATTTCAGATCTGTCAGAGATCTGGCTCGTTATGCGCTTCATCAATCGCTGACCCCTGTATTAATGCTTGAATGGGAATAGTGGACATAGCAAAACCACTACTGCTATTGGTTCTCCAACGCCCGGACGAGCGAGCCACTGGGGACTAGACCTAAAGTGGCCACTCGCTTAGCCAGGAGTAGAGAGATGTAACCTTATCGTTGCTCATAACAGTTTCATTACTCTCAACCTGAACACCAGGCATCGTTTTGTCTCATCAAATCTCAGTATCTACTATGCGGTTATTGGAGTCTTGAGACGATGCCTTGGAGAGGGGCTGCGCGTTTTGAATGGAAGCGCTCAAGAGGCATCGTCGGAGGTCAGTCGCCTCACGAGAAAAGTATAAAGTCAAAGGGCAGGACTTTCAGTTTGTTTTTGCCTCCTCAGTTCTTCACTCACCAACAATCTATCTCACTCATCTTTCAATTCTCATCCGCTGGTCGGTTAATCTATTTCATTCCTACATCTTCCTTTCCACAATCAACCACCCAACCAACCACAAACAAAAACACCCTTCTTCCACAACCGACAATGCAGTTCTCTATCACCGCCCTTGTTCTCGGCCTCGCTGCCGTTGCCTCCGCTGGTATCGTCGACACTGAAGGTATCCGCAACGCCCCTCGCAGTGCTCTTCTCTTTAGCCGCCAGAACGGCAACCGACCTGTTCCCAGCGGTACATGCTGTGTCGCCAACACCAGCCTTAAGCAGGATGCTTGCACAAGCGTTTCCGGCCAAGCCGGTCGCTGCGTGCCCGGTGGAAACAACTGTAAGTAACGATTTCACTGGCTTCTCATGGTATCTTGCTAATGATTATCACAGGCGGCGGTACGCTGAGCTGCATTGAGCAGTCCAACCTGCAGTGTGATGCGTCTGTGATTGAGCGCGGAAACTCCCTCTGCCGCGCCAAGGCCCAAGGTGGAGGTCTCTTCGACGGTGGCCGAATCATCCAGAACCTTAACGAGGCCTCGGTCAACTAGAGAAGAGCTTAAGCTAGGGTATACGAGCTCACCGGTTGGAAGGGCTTGGGTTTGCTCTACTGGTTGAGTTTAGCTATGTAGTGATGAGAGGAGATTGGCATAGCTTTCGACACCAGGACAAAGAGTAAAATGGAAAGAAGTAATGTGTTTGAAACAGATTAGTTTTCAATATATTTTTAACCATCCACCTTGATGATTTGCTGTTCAAATGTGGATTGATTAGCCTGGGGGCGAAAGCAATGATGAGGAGAAAAGCCCAAAATATCCAGTATTTGTTCTTCAGAGTCCGGGTCAGAGATAAAACAGTTCATGTATGTAACCGAGAGGTAAGATTTTGTCTGAAGATTGTGGCTCTGTGAGTTCTACCCATTTCGATGTTTACAAACGGAACGACGTGCTTTTGCCAGATGACTTCACGAAACGCCACGAAAAATACTGTGCTTTTTTGGCTTCCTTACATATGTTCTTTCAGGAACCTGTAAGAAAGACGACTGGTAGACCTTTGGCTCTAATTTGGTCGTGTACATGTGGTGATATCGTATTATTAAATATTGTCCAGTTAGGCTAGCCCTATCTTTGATTTCAAGTTAGACCAACCAGGTCCAGATGATTTACTACCGACAGAACTATGGCTTTGATCACCTCTGGAGCCAAGTGTTTTAGTCTCTTTAATGCGCATGGATACGACCGTTGAAAAACTCTGCTCGAGCGGAGGAAACTGTGCAGAACTCCACAAGTTCGCAGGGGTTCTTCGGGGTGATGTCCTCAAATTGTCCATTTAGAGCCGATCCTTTGATAAGGCAGTGCTCCATGCTCTCCACGCATAAGCGGAAAAGTGGGTCGGCTAAGAATATCTATCCATTCCCTCGGTGCTATAAGCTCTTCTGGCCGCCTGTCTTTGGTTACATTTCCATTGTTTCCAAATCTTCTTGCTTATGATGGACTTCAAATCGGTTTTGGAAACGGCCAATGTCAAGGCTGTTGGCTCGTTTCAGACAATCACTTATCTAATTGGCTTCTGGCTTGTTTATCGTGTATGTGTCGCATTATACAATATCTCGCCTTTCCATCCTTTGTCACGATTTCCTGGGCCCAAGATAGCGGCTGCGAGTTACCTCTATGAAGCGTACTATGATTGGTGGCGCGTGGGAAGATATGGCAAATTGATTCGCGATATGCACGAGCGCTACGGTAAGTTGGCTGGTTTGAGCTGGTCTAGGGCAGAGTCTTACTGAACATTGCAGGCCCAATTGTTAGAATCAACCCCGACGAGCTCCATTGCTCTGATCCTTACTTCACTGATGAGATCTACGCTGGTCCTGGACGAATTCGCGACAAGTGGCAGCATCAGCTTAACACTGGAGGTGCTGGTCCTGTCTCAGTAACCGGCTTTTCAACGGTTCATCATGAAGTCCACCGTATGCGAAAGGGAGCTCTGTCCAAGTACTTCTCCCGTAACCAAATGCTCAAACTTGAGGGCGAGGTTCAAGAGTTCGCCCAGATGACAGTGGACAAAATGCTTCGATCTGCCGGTGGGGAGCCCTTTGATGTTAAGGAGGCTTTCAACTGTTTTACAGCGGATATCATCTCACAGTACGCTTTTGGCGAGTCAATGGGGTTCATCGCGCAAGAAGGTTGGGAACCAAATCTGGCTACTTGGGTGAAGTCCTTCTTCCAGAGCGCGTACATGATGAGACATAATGTCTTGGCGAGAAAAATGGCCCAATTCCTGCCTTTCTTATCTGATTACTTGGGTGAAGATATCAAGGCTGTCATGCGTCAAATGAATGTTGTCATTCCTGGGTATATCAAAGCCGCTCTGAAGAACCCCGATGGAGGAAGAGTGTTTGCCGATATCATGGAGTCAAAGACCATGCCCGAGTCGGAAAAGTCCATGTACAGATTGTCCGGAGAGGGTTTCAACTTTCTTCTCGCTGGTACTGAGACAACTGCTGTGAGTGATGGGTGCCTTTTATATGCTTTCCTTCATCCGACTTACCATATCACAGGCTACCCTTACCGTCATCACATACTATCTGCTTGCTCAACCCTTGACATACCAACGTTTGATGGCTGATCTCGAAGGCCTTAACCCCGAGAACCTGAAATGGACCGATCTTGAGCAAAGACCCTACTTGTGGGCCGTTATCCACGAAGCTCTCCGCGTCATGCCTGGAGTATCTCACCGCTCAGCCAGAATTGCTCGCGAGGAGGATCTGGTTTACAAAAGCAAAGACGGCAATGTCGAGTGGGTGATCCCAAGAGGGACCCCCATCGGCATGACCTCCATGATCAACCACTGGAATGAAGAACTCTTCCCCAACCCTGACGACTTCACGCCTGAGAGATGGTTGGATAATGGAAAGCCAAATTACAAGCTGCAGAAGTTGCTCATTTCTTTTGGAAAGGGCAGTCGCGCGTGCATCGGCGAGAAGTAAGTTTTTGCAATCGTTGTATCTTTGATCCTTCTTACTAATACATTTATAGTCTTGCTTACTGTGAGGTTTACATCATGGCTGCTCTGCTTGCCTTTAGAGTTATCCCAAGAGCACATCTACACGAAACGACTGTTGAGGATATCACCTACGATCACGATCTGATCGTGGTCCAGACGAAGAAGGGTTCTATCTCCGTCCGTATCGCCATCTCATAAAGCTATACCTAGAATGATACAATAAAAGCGCTTTCCGCATAGAAGCCCGTCACAGTAGCTACATGGGGTTTTATCATAAACATAATAATATGATTTCGTAAAGTTGGACTTGTCTTTTGTTCCAGAGACGAAACATGTAAGATCGTATATCCGGTCTTGGATCTTTAGCTGCAGCGGAAGCTTAACCATTGAATATGGTTCGAGCAAGCGACCCCTTGTATTGGCTACCCTCCCGTACAAGTTTACATGTACAAAGGTAACGTCGCTATTGTTCAGTGTTGGCTTTCTGTAACATGCCACATTCGTGATCAATCACACGGGCCGTGATTTGCAGCTAATATTGTGTCGTGAATTAGCTTCGGCGTAAGCTTTACATGGATCAAATTTCAAAGAGCTGATTACAGAGATCTACTTGATAGCTTGGACCTTCAAAACAGGGAGTCGCAATCCCTAGCAGAAGGAGAGAGGGTATCATTTGTAACTGAGCAGGGAAACAAGGGCCTACAGGCATCTCAAGTCAAGGTAGAGGAGGAAGAGTAGGAGCAGCAATTGCTTTCTACAACGCACATGTAGGACTCCACATCAATTAGCCATCAGATAAACTCGCCAACTATCTACCCTCGACACCCTTTTCCATTCACCTGTTGAGCAGAAATGAACGACTAAGCTCCTGTAAACATAAATGAAAAGCTGGCGTTCAACGAGCTGTTCTAGTTAGTTTTCGGTTCATTTCTTCACACACAAAACGATCAGGGCTTGGCTTCTGAAATCCCTCTGTCAACGACCATGGCCTGTATCTTCGGCAGTTGCAATACTACCGATCCTTCAATATCTATTGAATAAGAGAACACACCAAATTACCGTGCTGATCGTTTCTACCCTGTTACTCTTGGCCAAGTCCTCAACAAGCGATACCAAGTTGCTACAAAGCTTGGCCATGGTGCCAGTTCGACTGTATGGCTGGCTAGAGATCTCGATTGGTAAGTCAAGCATTCACAAGACTCGGACACACAGATTTTAACATGCGTTAGCTAGCGCTAGTCAAGGGAGAAATACGTCGCTATCAAGGTCGATACGATCGGACAGCCTTCGCGACGGATCCCCCAGACAACGAAATCGATATTTTGAGGCATATTTCACAAGTGAATCCCGGGCATGTAGGCTGGCGCTTTAACAGAAAGCTCTCCGACTCTTTTTCACTGAAGGGTTCCTTAGGCACCCACAGGTGCCTCGTTATGGAGGCCTTGCGTGAGCCCCTGCGGCTTTATTGCAAGAGGTATGTAGGTGGCGTGATACCTCCAGTCATATTGAAGATCCAGATACAAATGATCCTTCAGGGAATTGATTATCTCCACTCGGAGTGTCAGGTTATCCATACAGGTAAGTCGCGTAGGTGACTGAAGGATGATTCCTTTTAACCTGATCTAGACCTCAAGTCAGACAACATTATAGTCAAGGCCGAATAAATACTCGCGCTACTACATGGATGGAAAGAAAGCCACGGGCTTACCGGCCAGACTACACTAGGAGCCAAAAGCGGGCTGGCGCTTTATCGAAAGGTTGGAGGTGCGAAGATCTGGATAACGAGCCACGATGATGCTCTAAGATACTCCGGGGTGTTCTTGTATATAACGCGTACAACTGATCTGCCGCGTTCTTTGCAGTGGGCGCTTGAGGAGGGAGGCAGATGTGCCGAATTTCATACAAGTTCCGAATGGAAGAGCGATCGTGCTTGAGTAAAGGATGCGAGGTATCAGTGTAGTGCCTATATCTATTATTTGCCAGGCTCTTTTCTTCCGTCTGTTCTGTTTTCCCTTAGTCATAATCATGTATCGTGTTGTAATTGGGATGAAGGTGTAGAGTATGAGACCAATTACGATAGTTCTTAGACTGATAAATACGCGTATGCCTATCCTGGGGTGCCTTCAGCAAGAGCGTACTCTTCGAATGATATACTTGATCATTGGCGCGTGTGGGTAAATTCAACCAGCTCAAAATGAGCAGATCAATGCGGGGATTGACGACAGCCGTCGGGTTTAAGACGAATACAGCACAGATGTCCCTTTCCCGCTCCACAACACCAGTGTATTTCATGAGTAATCGGGATACAAATATGTATGCAAAGTCTCCTGTCACTTTCTGATTCTTGCACCATGTATAGTATTAGACAGTCCACGGGATATATAACATCACCCTTCACTATGGAAAGAATTCTGTGGTCTTGGTATATCCCCAGTTCGCCTAGGATATTTATGCTGAACAGGGGCTTAGGCCAAGCTCCATTCGGCATTTCGGAAGCACAAACTCCATCAATTGGAATAAATCCACCACTGGCTCGTGCCGGCAAAAGTGGTTTCATCTAGTGATCTTCATCAACTCCCATTTTAGGCTAATGGGGTATTCGTCCCTTAGCTCATTTCAATGCCGTATTAAATATCGTCGTTCATCCACAATTGCTTCACTTTAGAACTGCAGTCTTGTTTATTTTTGATATAATATCAAGGTTCTGATTGCAGATATGTTCAACATCAAGGCCAAGGCACTTCTCGTGGCCTGTTTGGTCTTCTCGAGTACAGCGTTGCCCAATGGGAATGAGAAACGTCACTGGGTAGGCTCATGGGCGTCAATGCCTCAAGAAGTTGAGCCTGCAAACTTGGCCCCGGCTCCGTTTGTAAGTCTCTCTAATTTTCATAAGTTTATTGGAACTCGATATACTAACTGGAGGACCAACACAGGGTGGTGCCGATGCTGCAGCTCAGTTTGAAAACAGCACATTGCGCCAAACCTTTCACATGTCCATTGGAGCCGAGAAGATCCGCATTCGCTTCTCAAACATCTTTGGTAAAACAGACCTACCAATTACTGCTGCATCTATTGCTCTTCCAGTGGGTGGAAAGGCCGGCGTTGGTCAGATCGACACCAAAACGGCAAAACAGCTGAAGTTCAAGGGCAAGAAGTCTGTCTCTGTCCCTCCTGGACAAATTGTTTACTCCGACCCCATCGACTTTAAACTCAAGGCTCTTTCTAATCTCGCACTCTCTGTTTATACCGAAAAGGGTCAACTGGGAAACAAAATCACTGGCCATCCTGGCAGTCGTACTACATCTTGGATGCAAAAGGGCAACCATGTCAATGCCGCATCTGTTTCTGAAGGAAGCACTAAGCATTGGTACTTTGCGAATGGTGTTGATGCTTGGGCTCCTAAAGATCACTTCGCGGTCGTCCTTCTCGGTGATAGTATCACTGACGGACGTGGAAGCACTGATGATACCAATGATCGGTAAGTAAGATGGTAATATTGCTTACACCTTTACTTACTGGATACAGTTGGTCCGATGCCCTGGCTGCTCATTTGCAAGCTTCAGGCCTGTCAAACGTTGCTGTCAACAACATGGCAGCCGGTGGAAACGCCATTCTCCAAGGCGGTCTTGGTCCTCCTCTTCTCCAGCGATACAAGCGCGATGCACTGGAACAACCTGGCGCCAAATTTGTATTGATTTTCGAAGGCGTGAACGATATTGGTCCCTCCAGCCCCGACGATGCAACACAGAAGAAGATCAAGGACGGCCTTATTGCTGCTTACTCTCAGATCGTCAAGGACAGCAAGCAGAAGGGAATGACCACTATCGGAGCTACCATCACCCAGATGCTCGGAAATCAGTACTACGATCCCAAGAGGGAGGTTACTAGGGTCGAAATTAACGAGTGGATTTTGAACAACAGCACGTACGATCACACGGTGGACTTTGCGTCTCTGATTGGGAAGGGAGATAAGCTTCTGCCACAGTTCGACTCTGGGGATGGTCTGCATCCTAACCCTGCTGCCTACAAGGAGATGGGTACAAAGTTTCCCATCAACATCTTCAAGAAGTGAGTTGGCTTCAGAGGATTGATTGGGTCTGTCTTCATGTAAATATTTTTCGCGGCTGTGCTTTATCTTTGACTAGTTCAAAATTGGATATAAAACTCATGCTAGTAAATATTAAAGAAGTTCTCGTGCGAAAACCTAGATAGTATTGTCGTGATACGTCATTAGCGTTCGGAGTCGGTCACTTACACTTAAAAGGTCCCGGCATGAAATGCTCCGACCAATCGGAAACTACTATCTCAACATAATCTTCCCGAATCAATTTATAAAAGAGCCCAACATATACAGCAACAATAATTTGATCATCAACTCAGTCTCTATTCTATACATTACCTCAAGTCATCAACTCACTCCCATTTACTTCAAGATGGAAACTCCTTTGGAACTCTTTTCTCTCTCCTGGGGAGTCTATCCTCGCCGAGTTCTCATTTATCTTGCAGAGAAGGGTCTCCTCAAATCGCCCCTTATCAAGTTCACAGAGGTGACTGTATCGCAAGAAGGCAAGCTCACTGCGCCCGGCAAACCAGCTGGATCGGTACCGGTTCTGCGACTCCCCGACGGGACCTTCATCAAGCAATCAATCGCCATCCTGGAGTATTTTGAAGAAATCTGCGAGAACCCCATAGAGCATTGGCAGGTTGAACTATCCAAGACTGCCAAGAACGACAGCATGCTTGGACAGACTGCACAAGAGAAAGCACGGGTCAGAGAGATACTCTCACTGGCTGATGAAGTTACGAGCCAGTTTGCTTTCGCTTGTCACAAGGGCACAGCCCTCTTCAAAATGATTGAAGAGACGCACCCTATCACGGCGAAGCTCATCCTTGAGTACTGTCAGAAGAATCTGAAACTCATTGAACGATACTACGTGGATGATCCTCGGTTTAGCAGCAATGACGGACAAGCTACCGTTGCTGATTGCGTTCTATACTCCGTTTTACACTTTGCCAAGGACCTATATGCGATGGACCTTTTGGCTGATCCGGAATTGACTAGCTTGCCAGCATTTTACAAATGGTTTGGGGAGAAAAAAAGTGTTCAAGTGGCTGATGACCACTTCCCGCAGCAGATCAAGGGATTGGCTAGCCAGTGGCTTCCCTTGGAATGACGTCGGACGGACTGGAGCAGCCCCTTGTGGTTTATAGGACACTTCCAAGCTATGAGCACTCATTAACTCAGCATCACAACTAGATAGTTAACACGAACATCTCTATTTCCTTACTTGAGAAGTCCTCCTTGCAGCTTCAAAACACAGGTTTCAGATAATAAGTATGCGGCCAAGGAACCAAGAGAACACGTTGTCCCTATTTACTATTCGTCTACACAGAGTCCGAGTTGTCGGCACAAGACCAGGCTGCCGATCCACCAGACACCTTATAGGATGCCATGATGTCTACTACAGAAGCATATGTTCCAGCAACAGTCAAGAATGATCCCAACATTATGATCGTGACGCTCCAAAACACCCCGATGAACCAAGTAGTGCGCCGATCTTTCTTGCCACGCTTCCAGTTATCATAAAGCCACATGCAGCCCATAGGTTGAAACGATAAGGATGTAGCTAGTAAAGCACCGATCAACGATACAAGACCACTGAAGATTGGGATTCCACTCGCAATGACATATGCCACAACAGTAATCCCAAAGGTGCATCCTATCCAGGATACCCAGTGAGTGAAGGTATTCGCAGCGAGATGTTTTGAGCCGCGCAAAACACGAACGAAAACGTGCTTACTCGCCAGCTGCATCCACATTTATCAGCTTGAAGTTTCCCGAGATATCACCTCGGTGGACTTACATGACAAGTCAACATTGTCGTGACTATAAGTCCCGGAAGAGCAATGCCATAGGTGACCCTTTTGATCAAGACACCTGCAGATCCAAGAGCTGGCGAAGCAACATAAGAGCCACAGAAGTAATACACCACACAACCAATTGCTATGTAGCACGCACTAATAACAGTTTGACACAATATCAATGACCGTGTGTAGTGTCTAGGGTCTCGCATCTCTGCTGCAATAGAGAAGAAGGCCGGGGTGCCCGCATATGCAAAGATCAATGAACATATGGCTGAGATGGCGTTGGTGAAGCTAGGTTTCTTGAACAGATGATAGTCTGATACCCA
The DNA here is from genome assembly GCA_900312805.1 of Fusarium torulosum. Classification (NCBI taxonomy): domain Eukaryota; kingdom Fungi; phylum Ascomycota; class Sordariomycetes; order Hypocreales; family Nectriaceae; genus Fusarium; species Fusarium torulosum. Next base: position 82,042 of record ONZP01000056.1, on the reverse strand, counting down.
CACGGCGTCTGCAGGGGCAGCTGCTGGTTTATCTTGGATTCCAACGGCAACCGTGAGGATGATGACTAAAGAATGGTTTAGTACATGAGCCCAAGTTCGTTCGATGAGTTGATTGTGGGTGTACGGACCAGAGGTTATGACGCAGACCAGACCGATCCAGGCGAGCCAGCTGAGTTTGCCCAGTGTACGGATACTAGCAAAGATAAAACCAGTAATGGCTGCTACCGCTACGAACACCGCAGTGCATGTTCCATGATTAGAGACAGCATTGAAGCCAATCGACACACTCAACATAGCCGATCCACACACAAAGGTCCAATCTATATTCTGGTTAGCTCACTCATAACAATTCCAAGCTTTACACAAAGAGCCGTCTTGACTTACAAAGTCCAAAAGCAAACCCAAAGATTTCCCGACCTGCTCGGCCGAACATCAACCCTCCCGCATCATCGATGCCATATACCTCACGATGTCGAAGTTTAAATGTGCCGACTATGTAGTCTGACCATGTCGTGATTGCAGCCACGACACAAAGACAGATCAAACCGGGGATCATTCCCAGGGTATCGAATACAGAAGGGATAGACAAGATACCAAGACCCAGCTGTGTTTTCATCATCAGACCAGCTGTGCCAACCCACCCAACCTACATACACATCATCAGTTCCAAGAAAGTTTGTTCTGAAAGGATTGTCTCTACTCACGTTGCGGTAATTTGGACCATCATTCGTGATTCTTCCGAAAACAGCATCGTGCGCATGGCCAGGATCATCATGAACTTCACCAGGAAAGACTTGACCCTCTTGATCGTCAACCTTTTCAGATCCGAACATAGCTGCTGTATATGTAGAGCTTCTACTCAAAGCTCGCGTCCACCTTCCAAGTGTTTGAAGAGAAAGGAAAGTAACCCCGACTATCCATATTGTCATAGAGTGAAATTTTCTCGCATCTCATCCAACGACCTCCGATGATAACCGCCAAGAGAATTGAAAGCGGAGCTTTTCTCTCGATATTGACAAAGTTCAAGCATCTTTGGAGTTTAGTGTGTTTATTTCTTCGCAGAGCCCCAGAGTGAATCCCACTTGGTGAGGAAATCATGCCGATGCCGGATGCTGGAAGATGTGAGGCGAGTATCCCATTGGTTCTTATTATCGCGCAAGTGGGTTATTAATCAGATCTAAGCCCAAGTGGAGACTGACAGTTTAGCACAAGTGATAGAATTTGTGAGTTATCATGCATTTGGCTCATTGAGGTTATTCTATTATGCTGGTAATCAGTAGAATCATATTACACAAACTGCGTAAACTGATGGCACAGTTAATCTGATGGCCAGCCAGGGCTTTTGTCAATGGAAAAAGAATCCCAGCTTGCATTGTATCTGAAAACTCCGACTGGGTCAGTTAAGCACATTCACACGTCTTATTCGTATTAGGAAATGGGATATTTGGCACGAAACGACTCATGCATGCTTATTTACCCGTATTCTATTATTCTAATAACTATTATGATATAAGAAATTCACTGTTATTGCCTTGAGATAAGTGGATTTGATCTGCAAAGCCGTAATCTAAACGATAATGGTGGTTCTTTGCTAAACCTTGACTAGCCTCCGTTATCAGCGGGTCTGAATTCTATAACCCAGGTTTAGTACTGACAGAAACGAATCAACCTCTTTGTAGACACGGTTGTCATACCAAGTCGCATCCTCCACATCTACGAACTCATCCGTGTATATTATCATGAAATGATTTCTCGTGTCTTAGTCCACGCAAAGGACAGACATTGCTAGACGTAAAAACATTTCTGCTGATTTCCCATTCGACACAAACATCCTCCACGTGATAACGGATGAGGATTGTCGCCAATACTCCAATCGGATGATAATGCGACAACTCTGCTCTTGCTGTGAACTCATTGGAAGTCTGATGTTGGAATCTTGAGGTTTGTCCGTCATTCATCAAGTAGGAGCTCACAATCGGAGAGGTTCAGGGTAAGCATTATCGCCTGATTTTCTGGACGATATCTATACCATTTAAATGCTGTTAATCCGGATTTACTATTGACAGGTGTTTATGATATCATGCCCTGGTATGACATGAATACTCGATTCCATGAGGATGGATTCGTTTTGTCTGTACTGCGGGCTATTCTCCATCGTTCTCGTTATATAAAGATGTCCTGGTAACGGCTGCTGGACGAGTGCCTTTTCAGATCCGACGATCAAACAGCTAGACCGATAATAGTATTCCAGAAAACGAACGTTCTAGCGCTCAACCGTTAAACGAGTTCCCAACGCAATCATTCGTCATCCTCGGCTCCGGCAGATCAAACCGCGGGGAAATGCCATGTGCAACCCCAGATGAAGACCAGCAGATCTCCCTTGTTCACGGACTTCTCAGCTACGGACTTCTCACCGTCAATCTTTTCTCTCCAGTCACGAGTCGCGCACTTTAATCACTAGTTTCAGCCTCAAGCATAGATAACGGGCTTGGGAAAAGTAGTTTTTGTGCTGGTGCGGATCTTGGCCGAAGGGAGCACTTTGCCCAGTTTTGGAGACGAGCGCTTTTTGGTTCGTTCGAGAGCATTCTTGGTCCACTTTATTAGCAGCAGAGATTGTTTTAACGAGTCTTTGGTTGGTTGCTGAGGAGCCTGGGACTCCACCCCCAGATTAGCTAGTGGTTGTGGAGAAATTGGACCTTGGAATTGTGCTCATGCGAAGGAGAAGGGAGAGACGTTTCTCCAAGATTCCGTCGCGCTGTTTGCGGGTGCTGCCAAGTTATTACAGTCTCAAAACAGGTATTACCCATGGAGGATCCATCGATATAGAAGGTTCTGTTTTATTCAATCGTGGAGACCAAAAATGTCAAGGTCTTGACCTCCTGATCACAAGCCATTGCCCCCATCTTTTCATCGGCCAACGGGGTCGAGCTAGTATTCTTCAGGGCAACGTCCCGCATGCTCTGGCCTAGGCAATTTGGGAGCCGGAAACCTGGCCGATCCTCTCCATGTTTTCCCCCTCCTTTCTCCAGCATTAAATAAGAATATTGGGGCGCTGCAAATCTCCATCTTCCCCAGATCACACTTCCCCGCATCTTCCTTTTTTTCCATCTCTTCAATACTCGTTGTTTGTTGTGTTTTTGGCATTTGGATATACTCCAGCATGTCGGACGAAAAGGTCTCGGCTGCCCCAGAGGCACAGTACACTGCTTCGGATCCCAGCAAGACGCATCCCGATGTTATCGACCATGCGCGTTCCGCTGCTGCAAAGGAGCAGAAAATGACCCTCATGCAGGGCATCAAGCTGTATCCCAAGGCTGTTGGATGGAGTGTTCTTATCTCTACCTGCATTGTCATGGAGGGATTCGATATTGTGCTCGTCAACAACTTCTGTGAGTTTACCACGATCGGTTCTGCGTTATTTTGGCTAATGTTGGTGTAGATGCTTTCCCTCAGTGGAACAGAAAGTATGGAGAGCTTCAGCCTGATGGCTCATATCAAGTGTCAGCAGCTTGGCAAGCAGGTTTGAGTAACGTATGTAACCTCTTAACCTTTGAAAAATATCATAGCTAACAAACTAGGGTGCCAACGTCGGCTCTATCATCGGTCTCATCCTCAATGGTTGGCTCTCGGAACGATTCGGTTATCGATATACCATCATCGGCTGCCTCATCTGGCTCTCCGCTTGCATCACCCTCTTCTTCACCGCCCAGAACGTCCAAATGCTCCTCGCCGCCGAAATCCTCTGTGGCCTCCCCTGGGGTATCTTCCAGACCATCTGCGTCACCTACGCCTCCGAAGTTTGCCCCATCGCCCTTCGAGGTTATCTCACCACATACGTCAACTTCTGCTGGGGTCTCGGACAGGAAATCGGCATTGGAATATTGCGATCCATGATCGGTCGAACTGATCAGTGGGCTTACAGAATCCCATACGGTCTGCAGTGGATCTGGCCTTTGCCTTTGATTGTGGGCTTGTGGCTTGCTCCCGAGTCTCCCTGGTGGCTTGTTCGCAAGGGTCGTGTTGAGGATGCTAAGAAGAGTCTTTTGCGACTTACCAGTCTTAACCGCGAGACCGAGTTCGATGCCGATGAGACTGTTGCTATGATGGTTCACACAACTGCCCTCGAGGAGAAGCTCACCGGCGGAAGCTCATATCTCGATTGTCTGAAGGGTGTCAATCTCCGCCGCACTGAAATCGTCTGCATGGTCTGGGCTATGCAGAACCTCAGCGGTAACTCGTTCTCCAACTACTCTACCTACTTCCTCGAGCAGGCTGGTCTGTCCGCCAAGCACGCCTACTCCTTCGCTCTCGGCCAATACGCCATCAATATGATCGGCGTGTTTGGCGCCTGGGGATTGATGTCCGTTGGAATTGGTCGTCGCACCCTGTATCTCTACGGACTTTGCGGCCTCTGCATTGTTCTGTGTGTTCTTGGCTTCCTCGGTCTCGTCCCTGAGGCTCAACGGGAGAAGGGCGCCCTTGCTACTGGAAGCCTCATGATCGGATGGGCCGTCGTTTATCAACTTTCTGTTGGTTCGGTCGCCTATTCTCTGGTTTCAGAATTGCCTTCAAGACGTCTCCAGATCAAGACCGTGGCTCTTGGTCGTATCTTTTAGTAAGTTTTGCCATCAAGTTGAAGAAGGGAGATATGCGCCCCTGTGACTTGAGTCAATCGTTCATGGGGGCATATCCCTCTTCTTCAACTTATGGGAGGTGAAAATCCAGTGACTAACAGATAATAGTGGAATTGTCGGTATTATCAACGCCATTCTGTCTCCTTACATGCTCAACCCTACTGCTTGGGACTGGAGCAACTACACCGGTTTCTTCTGGGTGGGTACCACGAATACAGCCTCTGCAAGTTATATACTAACATTTTCCTTAGGGTGGCATCTGCTTCCTGTGCATCATCTACACCTACTTCCGCCTCCCCGAGCCCAATGGCCGTACCTTTGCCGAGTTGGGTATTTTGTTCGAGAAGGGTGTCAGCGCTCGCAAGTTCGCTACTACCAAGGTCGATGTCTTCCACGAGTCTGTCGATGATCAGGTCCTTGACCGACTTGCCAAGGCCGATCATCCCACTGTTGAGACTGTTGAGAAGGCTCCCGGCAGCAAGTAATTGCAACCCAAGGGCTCTGGTATCTTCCAGCTTCCAGCTCTAGTTATGCGCCTGCTTGAATAGCGGCTCTTGGAGGGATAGCATATATGTGTAATCTTAGCGTACAAATAATGAGATATTGACTTAATTATCATCCGACATGGCGTCGGGTAAACTCAGGCTCCTTGGCAGGCTGCGCTTCACCTTCACTTCGTTCCCATAAATTTTGTGCTTCCTTACATTTAAAGAAATATGATAGACATGCAGGCCTATTGTTTCTAGTGCTCCTGTATTTATCTTACTCTTTCTCTCTAAACAAAGAGCAGTAAGAGCAAGGTATATAGCCCCAGGTGCTGTTTAATGATAAGTGCAACCGGATTTGGTACGTTGGACTGCTCTAGGGGTACTAGAACTCAAAAAGTCCTGCCACCTATTCAAAGTAATGCATCACTATTTCTTACCGTTACCTCGCAGCGAGCCAAAGAGTTGAATATCGTGTCTAGTGTACAATGGAACAATTTATCGATAGAAAGCTTCGGGTCGAGGTAGTGAAAGAAATTGTCGTTTGTCTCATCTTTCTTTACTGGTCCATACTGAAGCCCTGGTCAACGCGCATGTCCCATTTATTAAAACTAAAATGGGTAGACCAGTATTCAAAGCTCGTATAGAAAATAGGCCCTGACGACCGCCATCGCTGCGTTGAAGATGAAATCGTGTTGAGGCTACGCTCCTCAGACACAAATAAATACACAAAGAAAGCCAATTCCGATATAAAACATGGATATCGTCCATAATACTAGCATATTGTCTCTTTATGACAGATAATCGGGAACTATCGTCGATAACGCTCCAGCTACGGCATTAAAAAATTGCGTTGTTGAGGCAATCCACAACTGAGTTGCCATTAGTCAGGCCCGAAGTCAGACAAGTCGCCGCTGCTCCAGCGGCGAACGGACCAAGAGCTGCTGTGCAAAGAGGCAGATTTATCACAAGCTGAGCAGCTGTGTTTCCTTCCAAGTCCAGGCATGGCCCAGGAAGCGACGTGATACATGTTTCAGAAAGAGCATCTTCAAGACACTCCACGACAGTCTCGCCCAAAGTGTTCTGGGTGATAAGGTTCGTTCCCAAGCAGGTTGCAACATTACCAACAGCGAAACCTCCCAATGCAGCTGTACAAACAGGAATTGCTGCGATGAGAGCAAGGCCATTTGTGTCTGCCAAATCTGCGCAAGGCTCAGGGATCGTAGCACAAACTGGGTCTTGAGGAGTTGATGTTGGTTCGCTACTGCATAGAGCACTTCCAGTGACGGTGCCCGTACCCGAATCGAAGCCAAAGGCGATTCGCAAGCATTCGACAATGCTAGTTCCTTGGGTCGATGAGGTAATGTTGCCAGTAGCAAGACAAGTTGCGGCGCTTCCAGCTGCAAACGGACCGAGAGCAATGGCGCAAAGAGCAACATTCGCAACAAGTGCAAGACCATTGGAATCTTCAAGGTCTGTGCATGAATCGGGGAGAGTTGTGATACATCTTCCTTCTAGCGCAGTGAGGATGCAGTCGGCTATATCTGCCCCAACAGTGAAAATTGAAGGCGTTGTTGCAAGACAGGTTGCGATGTTTCCAGCTGCATAGGGACCAAGCGCTACAGTACAAGCTGCAATCACGGGGATCAGAAGAACGCCGTTGGTTGTCTCGAGTGCTTCGCAGTTGGCTGGGAGAGCGACATCACAGAATGATGATGTAGAAGTTGCAGACGGAATGCACTCAGATGCGGAGGATGTTTGTGGCTCGGCTGTTGACGGACTAGCTACAGAGGAACTAGCAGCTTCATCTGAAGAAGCTGGTAACTTGGTTTCAGAGGTTACGTCAGTACTCTCAGCAGCTGTTGTAGAGCTGATTTTGACGCTAGTCGGAGTGTCAATTGAAGTCTCTTCTGTAGAAGATGTATCAGCACCCGTCAAGGTCAAAGTGGCCACGGGTAAGTCTGGTGCCGATGTTACATCCGAGGTCACCCCACTATCGGTTGCAGAAGTCTCCGGTGCATCAGAGGATGTCACAGGGCCAGGCGAGCTGCTACCTTCCGACAAGCTACTGATGGCAGAGTCGCTGGAAGTCTCGGGAAGAGCCTCTGATGTGGACGAAGACGTTCCCAAGTCAGATGAAGTAATCTCCAAGGGTTCTTCAGTAGATGTAGAAGTGGTTGTAGCGACAGAACCAGAACTGCTAGTGTCAAGATCCGTCAAAGTATCCCAAGTGCTTGAAGTGGCATCTCTGGAGCTTGTAGTAGCAGGGTCCGATTGACTTTGTGAAACGTCAGAGGTGATATCAGTTGATGAGGCTGTTGCAGGGCTATCGCTCGATGAAGTGATGCTAGGGGTTACAGGTCCAGTGGAGCTTGGCTCTAGTACAATGACTGTTCCAGTGGGATCTGTTCCGGATGGTGCCAAGGTTAGGGTGGTTGTCGCAGTACCTGAGTTGATGCCTGTGATTGTAGTAAAGGGTCCTGTGAAGGTTGAACTGGGAGTCGAAGATGAGGGTTCCAACACGATGACAGTTCCAGTGGGATCTGTCCCAGATGGTGGTAAAGTGAGGGTCGATGTACCCGTGGCAGTTCCAGTGTTGATACCAGTGATAGTAGTGAACGGTCCAGTAAAGGTTATTACAGTCGCTGACTTTGATGGTTCTAAGATAATTACCGTGCCTGTGGTATCTGTACCAGAGGGCGGTAGGGTGAGAGTAGAAGTTCCAGTCGCAGCCCCAGTATTGACGCCAGTAATAGTGGTGAACGGTCCAGTAAAGGCTGTGTTTGAGGCTGAAGACGAAGGTTCTAAGATAATTACCGTGCCGGTAGGATCAGAGCCAGAAGGAGGCAAGGTAATTGTTGATGTTCCAGTCGCAGTTCCAGTATTGACACCAGTGATGGTAGTAAATGGTCCTGTAAAGGTTGTGCTGGACGACGGGTCTAATACAATTACTGTACCAGTAGAGTCTGTTCCAGAAGGAGGCAAGGTAATTATTGATGTTCCAGTCGCAGTTCCAGTATTGACACCAGTGATGGTAGTAAATGGTCCTGTGAAGGTTGTGCTGGACGAAGGCTCTAATACAATTACTGTACCAGTAGAGTCTGTTCCAGAAGGAGGAAGGGTGACAGTGGTCGTTGCGGTACCTACGCCTGTGATGGTGGTGTACGGACCCCTAAAACTCGTCACAGGGACAGAAGCGGAAGGCTCAAGTATAACCACTGTTCCTGTTGAGACTGTGCCGGATGGTGCCAAGGTCAAGGTGGCTGTTTCAGTACCAGTATTAATTCCAGTAATAGTAGTATAAGGACCGGTAAAGCTGGTTATCGAGGATGATGATGAAGGCTCAAGAATGATCACCGTGCCTGTTGGGTCTGTCCCAGTGCTACCAGTACCAGAAGGAGGGAGCGTGAGAGTGGTTGGCCGGTTTCCAGGAGGTCCAGTGTTTGTGAGAGTTGTGTATGGCCCGGTGAAGGTACTGCTTTGACTGCTGACCGGATTGACCACAATAACGGTTCCGGCCGGGTCCTGGCCTGAAGGAGGGAAAGTCAGGGTGGTCGGCCTAGCTCCATCAGGACCGTTGCTTGTAATAGTCGTGTAAGGGCCACTGAAGATATGGCTCGATCCTTCAGAAGGACTGATGATGATGACAGTTCCGGTCGGATCTCGTCCCGAGGGTAGCTGGCTAATGGTAGTCGGGTAGGATCCGGGGCCATCGCTCGTGATGGTAGTGTAGGGACCGGTAAAGAGCGGTTCCCGATCACTAATTCAAAGCATATTAGACATTTGGATCCAAATTGAAAGAATAGTCACTTACCCAGTCGAGAATCTGGTCGAACTGCTCGTAAGAGTGAACGAGGTGACCAAGGTAGTCGGGGCACCCGTGATTGGGATCGTGGTACTTCCAACTGTAAGCACCGTGTTGGTACTGAATACGGAGCTTATGGTGATAGGCTGGAGCCCAATGATGACTTCAGGCTGTATGTTTACGACAGACAACCCGTCAGGGCAACCGCGGATGTGCTGAGCTAGAGCCTTTGAGCCTAGGCCATGTAAGGCCAGGAGGCTTGGGAGGTAATGAGAAAGACGCATTGTGAAAACGGGCCAATGTTGAAACGATTGTTGTCAGTAAGAGATGTTGAAGCAAATGAAAGTGCTGATAATGTTGGATATCTCAGAATGTAGATGCAGAGAATCTGATATTTATGGATGACGGAATTCCTGACCACACGAGACATCAGGTCATGGACTGCCTGCCCAACATATCCAAAGCGAAGATATCAGACATGCCCTGACCTAGACCTTGCTTCGATACTTCGTCTTGTTGAATAGTCTCGTCAGATGAGAGGGAGAGTTTGTAGATCTGGAATGTGAAGAAAGAAAGAAAAACCCAAAGTGAAGCTATTTTCAGCTGAGCTAGGCTCGAGGATGTTGTAGAAAGACCACTAGGAAATACTTTTCCGTTGTCTTCGAACGCCACCAAATTTCTCGAGTGAAATGATGTTGGTATTCAAGCATATCTCTCCGTTCATCTCTGGTCCCGAGTACGACTCATGCGGTATTCCGACTAGCATTGAAGAGTCCCTAGGTTGACAGGCAGCGATACAAGACATTGAACTATAGTGTGCATCAACTCTAATCCCAACTAAATTACTTTCTTACCAAAAAGGGTATTATAAGAGCGGTAGTGGGTATGATGGTGGAGTGATATGGCTGGAAAGCTTCGAGGGAGAGTTTTGTCCCTCCAAACAGAGGGTCTTATTGAGACTACTCAACTTTCCTTGAGTGATGATTTTCAGCTCTCTATGTCCTTATAGAATTCCAAGCGATGTTCTTGACCTCCTCAACAGAGACGAGTTGGTTTCCCAGTCCGGATACATGGCTCAGAGGACATCAGCTATCACTAGGTGTTAGTGTCTGTCGTGGTCGAACGACGCCAATGGCATCATGCTCCAATGCAGGAGCCATTCCATGTACGTCTTGAGGATTTAGGCGAGGTGAAAAGGTCTTTCACATCTAAGCGAGGGTGTCGCGTGCCGTGTTGAGATGAATGTGATCTGATCGTTGTTGAGAAGACAATTCACTCCCAATGCGTGATCTTGCAAAAGAGAACAACAACACGCCCTGATAAGAAATAAACATAAATACTCCATCGGATGGTACAAGATGGTAAAACTTCAATCACTCAAACCATCGCTTCACTCGTTCAATCATGCTGTTCACCCCGCTCCTTCTTTTATTCCCTGCCGTCAGTCTTGCTTCTTGGCTCCCCATTGTACCAAGACAGGCATCAAATGGGTACAACTGCACTTTTACAAGCACACTGCCAGCTATCACGCTGACGAGCATCTATCCTACCTCCACCGTCGGGGGCCATGGCCAAGTGACTGTTGGTGGTTCCCTCATTTACACCACTGCTTTTCCTACCCTCGGTCCAGATGGTCCGGGTCTGCATCCTTATACCATCACTGCCCCCTGCGCTGAGACTCAGTGTCAGCGTCCTGCTTCAGCCGATTGTCCTCCTGGGTTCGCTACAACCACTGTTGTCTGTCACGTATGCGGCGAGCAGGCGATTACGACAATTCTGACTCTTCCTATCGAGTCAGTCACAGCTGGTCAAGGATCAGCCGGTGGGGACAGCCGTAAGGGTGGCTCCACTGGTGTTGGCGGTGCTGGGAACGAACATGTTGTCAGCTCAGCTGTTACTTTGACTGCATTTGTTACAACTACCAGTCACAGGACACTTGTTCCTGGAAGTGTCAAGCCGACTGAGTCCCCATCCTCCCCTGAGAGTTCATTCCCATGGAAATCTCCACAAGGCCCTGGATTGCCCAACAACCCTGAACACTCCCAAGTCCCCGGGGACTCGGGCCATTTGGATACAAAACACAGTAGACCTGCGGGGTCTCGGGAGAGTGATACACACTCAGCTATCCATAGGTATCCCGGATCCCTTGAGTCTCCCGTCGCTCCCACATCTTCCGCGGGCACCGCCCCGCAGAGTGAAACCGTGGATGGCTCAGACAGCGCGCCTACAGAAGCTGGAGCTGAAGCTGAAGCGGGATCGGAGTCGGCTTCTTCCACGTACCCCTCTGGCCAAGCCACACCAGTTAACCCAATGGCTATTGTAGTCACAGGACATGCCCCAGGAGGCAAGATCGCTAGAGGTACTCTTGTCAAGGTGGCGGCTTTTCCGATTATTTTGTTGTACCCTCTCTATGTCTAATTGGATTTCGAGGGCCTGGATACAACAGTTCTTGGGTCAGGATAGTGGGTGGATTTACTTTTCTTTCGTGTACTATTTGGTCCAACAACCGCCTGCCTGCTAATGGCCGTTGTTTGAGGACTTTTCACATGATTCGTAGGGGTTCACTTAAAACAGGTAACAACTTGCTAGGACGTGTGGGCCGTCTCTTATAACTCGATGATCAATACAACGTATCCAACCACTTGGGCCATGCTATTAAACTTTTTGCCCATGACTGATCCGATGTCCATGATTGGTTCCGTGTCCAATAAACCGAAAACAATGTCTCGGCTTTCATCAAGCTAGCTCATTTCAATATTCCACAGATGAGCAGGGGTCCAAGCCAAGACGGCGTCGTGTACCAACAAAGTAAACAAGATGATAGATTCCCACTTTAATTCATCCAATAATCGGTTTATTCTCAGATGATCGATCTGACGTTCAAGGATCATCGAACCATTTGAACCTTAATACCTAAGCGAAGTTGGTGTATGTAAATGATTCGCGCAATAGCCCTAGCTATTCTGCACAGCCTGTCATAGCGCAAATATGGCGCCCAGCAAACGTTAGCTCGCTCGACAGTGGCATCTTTAGCCTCATCCCAGACTCAGGAATGTGATGAAGCTTTGAACGAGTGTTCAGATATCTGGTCCTACAAGGGTGCGGAATAAGCGGCGATGGGCAGTGGAAACAAACATACATGGCACTGTTGGTAGATATATGTGTACGGATACCACAAAGCGAATGGATCAAACAAGCGTGATCAAAATCCCCTCAACCGATGACATTGCTTAATTGGTTCTCAGCCACGCACAATATCACAGCCAAATCATAAAGCAAACATAGACCAAGAACTGGAAGCCTATCATAATAACCAAAAGCTGGGCCATCAATACAGAAGGCTGGGCGGCCGCATCGTTCATCGTTATTGCCGTTCAGTATCTTTTCGCCAACTGGTATAGAGAAACCAAGCTCTGTGGTGATTGAGCCATTGCAATAGCGTCCAATGGTTGGACTGATGACGAGACCGGCCTTGAGTGGCTCAAGCACTTCAACCGGTGTATTACCAAATACACAAGGAATGGCTATCGTTTTCTAATCTCCAACGGGCACGAAAATCACCACTCTGTCGGTTTTGAGACCTGTCGTAAGACAACTAACATGCTCAAATCTGAACGGGTAGTGCCAAACTGGAGGCAGCAGCATGTCCGTAATTGTCATTAGAGAATTTCAAGTCAATGGGGATGGGGACAAAAGGCATCATTCAGTTTAATTGATTAACGCTGGATAAAAAAAGGCAAAGGTTTTCCACTTGTATTATCAATATGTTCCTTCATTTATAAACGATTCGTGTGCCCTAGATGAAGGGGTCGGTCGAACGTGGAAGCGGAGAACAAGGAGAGCTTGGACACAAGGGGGGGCAATGATAGCAGAGCAAGGCATGTAATTGCCTTGTTGAATAATGAAATGTGGGTAGTACCCGAACCGTCGAGAATCCATTCCACGACATTCTGAAAAGGCATAGAAAGAATTACTGCGTATGAGTGTGCTTACACAAAACCGTCCAGATTGGGTTGGAGGACTGAGTTGTCAATGCCCATGATAGTTGGATATGGCATATCGCTGACAGAGTGCCACCAGCCGTCCTAGGCAAGAAGATTAGTTGGGGGAGGGTTTATCGGGGCTTCCGGTATTGTAGAGTCACTCATTTCTAAAGAAACTCTCGTAGCAGTGGTTTGACCTGCTGATTATTCCAACGTGAAAGGCAGAGGCCTTCTCGTTGATGCGTACGTTGATAATGCAGGTCGCGTATCTGAAGCAGGCTCGCTTGTAGCCGAGTCACCAATATGATGACGAATGGTAGAATCTGGTGAATCGAGCACTTGCAATAATCCATCCCTTCCATTGTGACTTGACCTAGCTGGTCCATCAGCGAGGCTATTCGCGCGTTAGAGTCGGCTTGTCAAAGGTTCTCCACCATACTCTCGAGCTGCGCGATGCGACCTTTTGTCCTCTCACGCGCCAACCTCTGGGATTTGCGGTCGTACTCCCGGTTTTTGAGCCGGCGGTCCTCGGCCGTAGTGTTCTAGATTTTGGTATACATGACGATCGCCTCGCGGGTGGAAATGAAAGTAGAAAGTGGAGATCTAATTGTGAGAGGGAAAAGAGCGTTATAAGAGCCCTGAAAGCAATTCTGGAGAAGTGGATAAAGAGGCCTCAACATTAACTGTCATAAGGGGGGGTATGGCACCAAGAGTTGATTATGTCGGAACCAACTAGGCTAAGCGTAGGGCTTGTTCAGCTACAGTGGTAATCTAATGTCTCGAAAGGTTCTCTAGCTTGCAACTTTTGTACAGGGCTGGGGGGCCTATTGGATGCCGCGCAACGTCGTCTGATGGATAATCGCGGGGGAGACTCCCAATTTTGGAATTTCCTCATTAGTGAAGGGCCACAGCTTTACTCAGGGATGCACTATGTAAGGGATAGATAACTAGAAAGCCACGCATTACTTGTAAATACTAGTCTTCGCTAATTACTAATATTTATAAAACAAGACTAAATACTTAATAATTTAGGCTATTAAATAAACTATACTTATATAACCTTCATAATTACTTTCTATTATACTACCACTTTATTACTAATTTACTACCTTACTATTATCACCTATCTCGATATCACTACTATTATTGCTTTTAATATTACCATGGGCTTCTCTTTCGCTCTGACTTCCACTGCTACTCTCCTCTGGATTCTCTATATTATTATTGCTCTCTCCTCTGCCCCCTCCTCTACCGCCATAGTGATATAGCTTGTTTGTTACGTCGACAAAGTGTCCCATATTGATATCGATAATCTCGAAAAGGGTGGTTTTGAAATTATTTGTCGACCAAAAGAAGTGTATTTCGTTGGATGGTCTTTGAGATACCGTTGTCGTAGATCCTTTGCCGGCTGCGGTGGCATCTTCGCCCTGGGCCGCCATGGGTCATCAGCCCAAGAACTGGTTCGAAGTTGGGTAATGGAAATGGATGCTGTTGGGCTATGCCAGATGGAGACGGACTTGTCTTCATTGGCCTGTGTTGATGCTCCATGAGAGCCGGGCATGTCGGGTGCTGCCATGGTTCCGAATCCAGCGTCGAATTCTATGATGATATCTGTGTCTGAGTTGACAGTAGCCATGTGCAAGTGCGACAGCTTCTTCGGCTCTTTTTAAGATACCTTAAAATTTCTCAGCGTGGTGGGAATCCTCAGGCGGTGATGACTCTCTATCTGCTGATCGTTAAACTTGACGGTGGTGAAAGTCGACGCGGAGCTTACCTACATTTAATAATCACCATCGATATATCAAACCTTACGCACGACGATGACTTTTGACGTACTTCTAGACTCTGAAAACTCGCCCTGTCTGAGAGTGGACGAAGAAGACGCAGATTCAGGACCCGTCAAGCTTTCAAAGACCTTGATGAGGAGAGGAACGGTCTCAACCTGCCTCCCATTCCCAACATCGGGAGCGAGAAACCACGACATATCGAGTCAGATCATCCCACGCCCTGGAAGTTCTCAATCCAAGAGTAGACAGGAATCTCCAGTTATGCCACCACGTATTCATAATAGCAGCAACTTTACAGGTCCAGAGTATATAGAAGGGGAAATTGAAGTTTTCAGGTTAACCATAAGAAACCACTAGTCGGAGTAACCCCTACAGAAGGTCCTCAGAAGTCCCACATCTCTCCTTTCAGTTCCGATACCTGAGAGCCGCCCCCGGCTACCTAAACTTACACTTCTCGTTTCCTCTGTCTTCAATCAAATAGCAAGTCGCACAGTGTGTAATCTTAGCGTACAAATAATGAGATATTGACTTATTTATCATCCGACATGGGTTGTTCTTATCTACCGTGTGGTCAAGAGAGATATTGTTCAGGGTCAATCACCGATCAGCAGCAAGTCCCTTCTAATGTGAACACATGACAACAATTGGCGCCTTTATTACGCCAGTTCTAGATTAGTAGGCCCTTGAATAACACTCTGGTTGCACATCATGCGACGGATTTATCTTGGCTGCTCGCCACTATCTAGTTCACTGATATGGTCACAGCGCCGTGTAAACCCAGGCTCCTTGGCAGGCCGCGTTTCGCCTTCATTTCGTTCCCATAAACTTTGTGCTTCTTTGCATGTCGAGAAATGCGATAGGTACCCTGATCTTGAAAACACAAGATCTTGAGCAGCGGAAGGGCTACGCAGACCTTCCACTTGAACTCGACATCCCTTGCAACTCACACCACTCTCTACCTTGTTGTTCTCTAGATCATACCACGGGAAAGCAATACACGCCATGAAACGGTGGCTTTCCTGATCACTCCGTCTTAACAACTCCTGGAATGCGGGCCTGTCCCGTATGCCGAGTGCATGTGATTTCGCTGTAGCTAACTTTGCGGGCATCAAGCTCTTTGGACGCCGGGGAGGATTGTCCTCCGTAGAATATGAACCAGGTACCGTGAGTAACTCTGGCCCCAACAGACGGAATAGTCGTTTGGCGGATTTCTTTGTCAGCATGGAGAGGGTTGCCGTGCTTATAACTCGCAAGTCTGGTGCAGTTCTGATGCACCCAAAGCAGCAGCGAGTGGCGGTAGGGAGAAACAGAAACCCCCCGAATCTATCACATACTTCGCATGTCTCGCGGATCAATGACTTATATAGATCTCCGATTGTAACGGTTTGAGCCAGGCCAGCACGAAGCATACCCCGTAGACCTTCCAACCCATACTTGGCAATCGCTTGGTACTCTGGAATTGCAGTGCATGCAGCACGGGCTTTTCTGTTGGCGTGACGGAATCGAAAGTAAGATTGTACGTCCAGATTACGGAAAACCATCCACACCAGCTCAATGGGGAGCCGGTCCAACAAACCGAGACTGGAAGGAGTTGGGCTTTTAAAGGCTGTTTGAAGACCTCTTGTTACCGCTTGAGTTTCATCTGGCAGCGACCGTATGAGGACAAGGTCGAAGTCTGGATGATAGGTGCAAATATCAAGGATAGTATCTGATGTCATTTCTTGCGGTATTGTGCCGGTAGTTCAACGGACCCCCCAACTGAATGAGTGGACGAGATCATGCAAGAAGTTGAGTTTTACGTGAGCAGCGAGTTCAGTGCGAGGGTCGTGTTTTAGCGCGTTTGCAGGGCACTCTTAGGGCTGTAGCATGTACAGTGGGTGCAAAGGCTCCGATAATTTCCTCTACTAAATTCTACCTAAGTTTAATAGACTGTAAACTCTTCTAATTTTATATAAGTTATCTAATCTTGTAAAAACTCTTCCAGTTTTATATAAATATAGTAATTATATTGAAACTCTCCTACGAATTATACACTTTGTATCTGTTTATTTTGAAGTGTGGAGAGGGACTCGTGGCCCCAGCAGGGCCCTTTTATGGCTTTTGGAAATAGAGTTGCGGTGGCAGATATGGTTGGGTAACCTTATTGGATTTAAGTTTTTGTTGCCTTTTGGTCTGTATAGGGACCTCTATTATTGATATTTCTGTGGGTTCTATTGGGACAGCTGGATCTCTTTTTCAAAGGTGTTACCCAGACTCGATATTAATATCTGTTTATTTGTAATATCGGAGGAGAACTCTATATATCCTGCATTATCGTATTGTCGGAACTTTTGCACGGAATTGTTCATCTCATCCCTGGTGTGTTGTGTAAACACGGCCTACGGCGGCCATAAGATTGCTTCTTATCTCAATCGAATGGTTTAAGCTCAATATAGAGAATGGTATGTATTAAGTTGAAAAGAGAATGCATCTTCCGCTATATGTATTGACCACCATGTAGTTCGATCCATCAACCCTGCCACGGTGGAGAATGATAAAGGAAAAGTCCTCTTAGATAAAAGTTCTGGTAGCGTTAGTTCCTCGATAATTGCAATAGATATCAGATTTGGGTGCCTGTCATCTCTTATGTTACCGGTGATAATGCCTGATCAGTCACTAGTGATGGAAGAGTCCGCCCTTTATACCACAGAGAGACATGGAGCTCTCAATGAGCAAGGATCGGATGCTTAGTCAACTATGTTCTGTTGATGGTAGTTTCCAAGAATGGCCCCACGAATTTTGCGTAAGTAATGAATACCCAGTTGAGCGATTATCATTGCATAGTTCGCAATCCAGTCCTGGTTGAACTTCAATGTTAAGACGTCTTACTCACTGACCTAAGAGCTGTCCAAGAGCCAGAAGGATGTTTTAAAGATCAGCAATTTCTGAGTAGATCGAGATCATTTGGCTCTGTAGTAAATATGAACTATTAGCTGAGAGCCTCAAAAGAGGTTGCAAGTTGTAGGCCCAGCTTTATCCCTACCTCCCCGCTTACGGATCTACATAGTGACCCCTTGCCATTCACGTTCCCTCACTTGTTATTCGCAGATAATCTCCCCCGGTTGACAATCCCGCTTATTACACAGAAACAGTTCTAAATACAACACGAGTTGCCCTTTTTGACGTAAGATCAAGGTTACAGGCGGCCGAAAGCTCCAGGGTGATTATACAGACCTTCCCGAAGGAGTCTAACTTTCACGGCTAAAATCAGTTCCTACTACAAGAGACAGACATTCCCTGAGGACTGGATGATCATTATACTGGAAAGGGGTAAAGCGAAGGGTCATCAGGAGTCAGCACAGTAAGCCAGGACGGGAGGATATACAAGGAAATGACAGTCTGATTTGTAGCTACCTCGCTCCTGAGCTGTAGGCATTATCACGTCAAGACGCTTGATTGGTTATGAAACCCGTCGTTCTTCCTGATGGATATCTTCATGCCCCAGAACCATTGTAACGTCTTAATTGTAACGTCTCAAGCAACACATCACTTGCAGTCCTGAGCTCCCTGGAAGGTAGCATCTTGAAGGATGAGACAACTATACGACAGATGCATACCAGATCATGATGAATCAAGACCGGTTCACCATCCGGCAGAGTCACCGATCGCGACGCCGATCATTGAAGCAATGACGATGTGTACGTCGTTGTCTCGATAGGCAATGGGCTAACGAGGAACCGACTTTGTTGAGTGACTATAAGTATCGCACTTCCCTCCTCGCAAATAGTCACAAATACACTAAACCAACACTCCCCAAGCTTCCAAAGACATAAATATTCTACTAATCCCATGATGAAGTTCCTCTCTCTCGCAACAGCTACTGCCCTGGGCTTGACTCTCGTCTCTGCCAACCCCGTTGAGCTCAGCAAGCGCGTCACTTATACCTTCAAGGCCAACAGCGGCCAGGTCCAGAAGTGCGCTCCTGCTGGATCGACCGTGAACTGCATTTTCCAGTAAGCCCCGGCCACTTTGTGCATCGTACTTGAGGCTGACGATATTATGAAGAACCTGTTGGGTCCCCCGCTTGATCGACAGCGATGGAAACGTCATTGCCGGTGCAACTAGCGAAGATGACAAAGACTGGAAGTGCGCTTCTATTGACGATGTTCCTGAATACAGCTTCTACAACATCAAGTTCACTGAGGTTGACTGCGACAAGCCATTCAGCATTGGAGGCGGTGTGAACTTTTGCACTGATGGTGATGGCGGAAGGGTTGCCCATTTCCCAAGCTTTGTCCTGGATGGAAAGTAAGTAGATACGTGCTATTCTCTCCAATGAAGCATACTAATTGTTGTCCCTTAGGCCTGGATGGTGTAAGATGGATGGACCGGATGATGTTGGAACCGCATCTTGCACTCTGGGCTTCGCTTAGAGCTGCCTTTATGGCTGACCTTCAACGGCGGAGCTCTTTGATAGCATATTTATCTTCTTAATCACTTGAGCTTTCATAGCCAAGAATACTGATACACTAAGTACATGATTTGAATAAACTCTGTTGATCAAATGTTGTTGTAACATCCGGTTATATCACGTACAATGATTGTTATGCTAATAGCATGGCAGCTATTATTGATAGGTCTCAATCCGACTTAGCCCTTCAATATGATCACTCGCACTGCACTGCGTTATAAATGTCCCTAAGCATCCTTCAGCAGCATTGATTCTCCAAGTTCATGCCCTTCAATGCTGGCACTGCCAGCAGCTGGCTGCCACCGCACAACAAGTTATATTGTCCTTATATAGAGCGGTCCCTCCAGCTCGCCACGTGGATTTTCTTAACTTGCGCACAAAATACTAAACAAAGTCAAACTTTTCCAAACCACCATCACCACCACCACAACCACAACCACTACAATCACAACCACAATCACACTACAACCACAACAGCAATAAACCAAGCAAAGTATGGAGAAGCTTAAGCGCAACAACACGACTGCGTCCGAAGCCTCGGCCATCGAGGATGGCAAGATGAATCCTTTTCTTCCAAAAAAAAAAAAAGGAGTATTCGGAGCGATACCTCAAGCTCCACAAAGAGCGAAACGAGAGGCTCCCTGTCCGCTCTCAGCGGCAAGAATTTCTGGACAAATGCCACTCAGAACAAGTAAGTCATCTATCTTCAGACAACCAAACATCTGGTTACATCATCGTTGGACTGGAGTCACGGCCCCTCGGTCGAAACACCGTTCTCACCGGTCTCGTGTCTTCCGCTCTCTTATGTTGAGAAAGAACCATGTATGTTGACTGACTAGCCATCTACAGGTCACCATTGTTGTTGGCGATACGGGGTCGGGCAAGACAATCCAAGTTTCTCAATTTGTCCTATTCGATGAATGGGAAGGCGACTTGCGCGTGGCATGTACACAACCACGTCGAGTAGCAGCAACTAGTGTAGCGAGTCGCGTTGCGCAGGAGATGGATGTACCTCTGGGGAGCATTGTCGGATATAAAGTCCGGTTTGATGACAAGACTTCGAAAAATACGCGTCTTGGATTTCTGACGGATGGCCTCTTACTCCAATAACATGCTGCTGACAATATGCTCAAGGGCTACGTGAGTTCCCCTATTGTCTCTGTTGACTAGTTTCTGACATTAATAGGCATGCATTATGATCGACGAAGCTCACGAGAGAACAATAAATACCGACCTGTTGCTTGCTCTCTTGAAGGGGCTTATTCACAAACGCGATGATCAAGGCAAGCCCATTGTATCATGTGCTGGATCTCATGCTAATACCCATCTAAGATTGTGATCATGTCTGCCACAATGAACCTTGAAAAGTTCTGCTAGTACTTTGGTACTACTAATGTTTTCGAAATCAAACATCTAGACAGCCCACCGGTTCTATACGACGTAGCCGTGGTGGCCGGAACACATCGTCATGAGCAAACCAAAAGGTAATATCCTTGTGTTCATGACTTCGGTGCAGGAGATCGAGAAAATCTGTATCAAGCTCCGAAGACTGCTGCCAGTACTAAAGGTGCTCCCGATGTACTCCTCCCTTCCGAAGTATGCCCAAGATATGGCAACTGGCGGTTCCACCACCCAGATGTGCATTGTCTCTACCAATGTTGCGGAAGCAAGCTTGACAATCCCAGGTGTCGTTTATGTTGTTGGTATGTGATACTTAGTGCCGAACACCTATCGTTCTAGCCAGAGTGGCTAACTTATTATTCTAGATTGCGGGCTCCAGAAACAGGCGGGCTACAACTACCGAGTCGAAATGACTACGCTCTTGACAGCTCCTATCTCGCAAGCCTCTGCACTACAGCGAGCCGGACGTGCTGGACGAACCGAACCTGAGGAGTGCTAGCATTTTCCACTGAAAAGAACCTCGAATCGATGGCCCTGACTATTGCGCTGGATATCTCTCAGTGCCCAACATACCGGGCCCTGGAAAACGGTTCATCCACACAAAAGGCTATCAGCTTTCCCGACTGGTTCTTCCTCGCCTCTGTGTACCATCCTGGCCACAGTAAACTCCGCCCTTACCGAGATTAGCTAGCTATCTTCGTATTGGAGAATGCAGTTCCCGACTGATAAGATATCTTATCCTTCCGAAATGATCATGAAGA
The DNA here is from genome assembly GCA_900312805.1 of Fusarium torulosum. Classification (NCBI taxonomy): domain Eukaryota; kingdom Fungi; phylum Ascomycota; class Sordariomycetes; order Hypocreales; family Nectriaceae; genus Fusarium; species Fusarium torulosum. The sequence goes on along the minus strand of ONZP01000056.1, from coordinate 60,736 downwards.
CCAAGCAATGCGTTTCCGAGAAACCACCAAAAGAGAACGCTATAGTTGATCTCCATGTCCTTTTTGGGAGATTCCGAGAGTTTGAGACACATGTACGTTTTCGTTTAGTTTACTTAAAAACATAAGCTTATACATTACAGGATATCCAAATACCAGACCTTACTGAATCCTCTCTTGCTGATATAATATTATTAGAAGAATTCATGTAGAATCTTTGCATAAGATTATATAAAACCATATAAATTAGACCAACTTTATTATAAGTTATATAATCTTACATAAAATACAGAACAGAGGGTGTCGGTATTTTTGCACGCCCACTGTACCAATAGCATGGCAGCTATTATTGATAGGTCTCAATCCTACTTGATCGTTTAACATGATCACTCACTCTCAAGGATCATCTCTATTCATCGATGACTCGAAATTTCTATGTTGTACTTCCATCTCATGTCGTGAGCTATCAGGGGTAGGGAAGTCTTGCCAAGTGAAAGCTTGAGACTTGTTGTTCAATTCCTTTACATTCTTAGATAAATTCGAGCTAGGACAGTAGGTACTGTGAAGATATCTTGACGGAGTGGTAGGTATAGCTTGACTTCTTGGCAATCGCCTCCACCTCAATCAATGAGGCACCTCGGCCCGTTCCACTGCCGTGCTCAAGTTCCACAATGATTGTTTCATGGCGGTTCCCCTCACCAACGCTAGTGGGCCGGTGAAATATGTACTTTTCGGATTTATTGCCAAACTGAATAGTGGTTGATGTCATTTAAAACACAGCTTGTCACAAGCAAACCGAGACATTTATTAACAACTTCAAGTCTGGTAGCATCACAACCACCGTTTCACCTTCAGCTATAAACTCACGCAGACATCATGAGTTTTAGACTTCATATCCAGGCATCAAAGCCTCTTATGCTGATTGATGGTGAAGTAAGAGAACAGTCTTTTCTGGTCAAACGGCGGTATTAACGTCATCAGTTGGTCGGTGCCTCGGATGGTAACACATTTCCCCTCTTTAACCCAGCAACAGGCGAGCAAGTTGCAAATGGTGAGAACACACAGCGATACTCTACACCATTCTACTAATGGACATATAAAGTACCCGAAGCCACACTAGACGATGTCAACAGAGCAGTGTCAGCTGCCAAGCGCGCCTTTCCCGAGTGGTCAGCTCTAGACCCTGCCAAGCGCGGCAGCTACATGAAGAAGCTGGCAGGTCTGATTAAAGAACATAACGATGAACTGGCCTTACTGGAAGCCAAATCCATGGGTCGTCCTCTTCCAGAGTTTTTCGAGGGTTACGCTTCATCAGGTAGCTACGAGCACTATGCTGAGGCCTGGCCGCACATCCAAGGCCAAGCAAGCCTCAACACACCAGGCTACGTCACTATGACTCTTCGTCAGCCTTTTGGAGTCGTCGCGGCCATCATCCCATGGAATGCATCGCTTTTATTCTTTGCCAGCAAATCTGCTCCTGCATTGATCACGGGAAACACCGTGGTGGTCAAGTCGAGCGAGAAAGCACCGCTTGGAGCAGCCAAGTTTGCCGAACTTATTCACAAGGCTGGGTTTCCGCCCGGCGTCTTTAATGTTATCTCTGGACATGGCAGTCCATCTGGTGCCGCCTTGTCGTCACACATGGATGTGCGAGCTATCTCCTTCACTGGCTCTTCTCGCACTGGTCGTGCGATCCAAGAAGCAGCTGCCAAGTCAAACTTGAAGAAAGTCATTCTCGAACTCGGTGGAAAGTCGCCCGTCATTGTTTTTGAGGACGCGGACATTGACCAAGCTGTCAAGGATACTATGCATAGTATTCAGTGGAACAGTGGACAAGCTTGCATGGCCAACTCCCGCGTTTACGTCCAGGAGTCTATCTCTGAAAAGTTCGTCGAGGGTTGCAAAAAGGCACTGGCAACTGTGAAAGCTGGCGACCCTACTAAGAAGGGAGTTAACCACGGTCCGCAGGCGGATAAGGCTCAATACGAGACTGTAATGTCGTATATCGACGAGGGGAAGAAGTCAGGCACACTAGCACTCGGTGGAGAGGGCAATTTCGACAAGACAGGTGGCTTTTTCGTGGAGCCGACGATCTTCCTCAACACAGCTGAAGAAGCCAAGATTATGAAAGAGGAGATCTTTGGGCCCGTGGTCAACATCAACATCATCAAGACGGAGGAGGAAGCAATTGCCAAGGCGAACGACACCGAGTACGGCCTCTACGCGGCAGTCTACACCAAGAATATCGACCGAGCTATGAGGGTAACCAAACAGCTCGATTCAGGCTATGTTGGAATCAACTGTACGAGCCCAACTACAGCCAGGGATTTGCCGTTCGGAGGGTATAAGTCTTCGGGGCAGGGTCGAGAGGGATGGTTGTATAGTATGGAGAACTTTTTGGAGGTGAAGAGTGTTATAATGAAGGTGGACTCCAAGTTGTAAAATCAGCGTAGTGCATAGGAAGTTGAGAGATAAAAATTGTGTATGGACTTGACGGCGGTATACTATTTTTGCAAGACACCAATTTCAATTTTTGTTATGGTTCCATAATCCTTTTTCTTTACACACAACTCGATTCCTTAAAGATCCGTTGCACCTATAACTTTTCAAACGATCCGGCGGTTCCCTCGACCACGATGCTGCACACGGCATTCCCCACCAAATACAACTGCGTTTAGTACACACCGGGCAGAACTCGCCATCTGACCTTGTTCTTATACTCCTCCCAATCCTTCCCATACTTCTCAGCACAAGCATAATCATCTCTTCCCTCGCGATGAATAAGCAGGAACCCAAACCAAGCCGAATACAGGTATGTGAACAGCATGCCCCAAGGCGCAGCATCACCAGGAGTGACCAATCGGCCGTCAAGCATCTTAGCAACACCAGCACCAGTTACAGCGCTACCAGCAGGAAGGATAACATAGCCTGCAAGCTTGGTAGGCAGACAGAAAGGGAGAGACTGGATCCAGTCACCGAGGTAGTTGATGTGACGAGCCATTCCCCACCAGCCGCTGGTCAAAAGCTTGGTTCCTCGCTTGGTCTGGATAAAGGTCGCGTTGGCGAAAGCGGGGTTGTTAGGATCCTTACGGAACAGAGCCTTTTGGTTGTTGGATGATCGGAAGATGTACAGTCCGATGGCGAAAACAGTGCTGATGGCTGTGACACCGAGAGGACCCAGGTGAACGGGATAGACAGAGAGGTAACGGCACTGAGTGGTGTACAGAAAAGGGACCCAGACGATGTCACCCCAGACAAGCATGAACCCAAGTCCATCAGTGGTGATATCCATCATTCCCAAGAGCCCGGCCTCGGAATATTGGCCTTCGAGAACATAGTAGGCCTGAACAAATGCAATGACCAGGATACTATCTGACACGTAGCCGTAAGTGCGGTACTGCTTGGCGACAAACGAGCAGTTCAGCAACACCCAACCAGTAAGTCCGGGTCGCATCTCCAACCAAGCCTTGACATCGATCTCGCCAAAGAACGGGAGCGTGACACGAGGGTTCAGCTCACGGCCGATGAAGAAGTCATAGATAAGACGGCCGGTATGGCCTCCCACAGCTAGTTCACGCAGTTCGGGGTTTCCTGGCTTGACGCTAAAGCTGCGGATATAAGTCCAGATGGAGATGACGTAGGTGAGGACGGTGCTTGTGGTGAGAAGTTGCAAGTAGTTGCTGGTGATGAAGGTCCAGACCGGGAATTCAGCTCCGTAGATGTAAGTGCCGACAGCACAAGCGGCCAATTGGACGACAGTAGCTGAGAATGCTGCGATTCTGTGAGTTTTCTCATTCATAATAAAAAGGCAAAAAGTTGGAGGACCTACCATTGAAGCGATACTCTAGAGGACGACCAGACTCACGCAGCTTGGTACCAAGCACATGCTCAGCTGGAAGCACACGGTAGAGCACAAGACTGAGGAAGTAATAAGCAAAAAGCCACCCAGTGACCTCCCAGCTCATGAATCCCGAAATGCCATCTGCAGGCCAGGGAATTTGCGACTTGAGCTTTTGCCATGATAATGTGCGGGGCTCCAACAGAGCAGGCGCAGGACATCCAGAGACGTCATTGCAGCCTAGGTAAAGGACCTGCATAAGGATAGGAAGGCCAAAGACGATACCGGTGGCGCCGAGACTGTTTCAGTTAGTGACGAAGACGAGGTGTGAATAGAGGTTGCTTACGGGCCACCGAATTCATAACGAGGGGTTTTGGAAGCCTTCATGGTGAGAGGCGAGGGGATTAAAGGTGCTGATACAGTTGTTAAGTGTGCTGTCTCAGATTACTATATTGAATCGTTTTAATTAGGAGTGTAGGCCAAGTTATAGTCGAAATACTATGTTGGTGCCTCGTCAAAGAAGTATGTATCGGCCCATTCTAGAGACAACGGAAACATTTGGCCCGGCCCCACAATCAACAAAGATACCCCAGATAAGGTTCTCGATCATTGGGCGTCGAGGCGGCATATGCGGGGTCTCATTTACGAACGTTGTTATACGAATACGGACGGACGCGAGGAACCCGAGGGATGCGTCCAGTCAAATTTCACCGCTTTGAAATAAAGCTCTTATTCTTTGCATTACATGCACAACGGTTTGTGGCCAATGAGAGAGAATTTGATGTTTTGTTTTTCCATCTCCTTCGTGGTTAGAAGACTACAGTGCTGTACCTCTGATGTAGTCGGACCAATCAACTTAGTTTCCTATGACCGAGGGCCCATAATATCGGCGCGGAAAAACTATGCGTCTTAGCACCGCGGAGGTGCATTATCGCTACGACAATCATTTCTTCCCCAAGATCTGATTAATCTCGTCTTGATGTGACGAAAAGTTATCCACCAAATCATCCCACATCTTGGGCTCATGCTCATGCTTCTTGTCACTGTTCCACGCCCAATCAGTAATGGTGAATTGCTTGCAACTTTCAAACATGAAAGCCACTGCGCCTTTGGAGATCTGCATCTCGGGGGGAGGCTGCGCCGAAGCTGCCTTGAATTCCTACACAATGTCAGAACAGAACAAATCACAAGACGTGGAGACTCCTACCTCTGTAGATACCCCGTGCGGCACCCATGAACACTCAAAGGAGATTCCTCCGGGCTGGAAGTCATCGGATCGGCCTGCGTACTCTCCATAGATGAGACCCATCAACTCAGAGGCTGCGTTGCGGTGGTAGTAGGGGGGCCTGTACGTATACAAAGATACGTCTTGGCGAGGAGAAAAGATGAGAAAGTCTGCCAGAGGAGCATTCTCGTCTCTTCCGCGAGCAGTCAGGACGCAGAAGATCGAAGGATCGATGTGGTCCACGGAGATAGATCCAACGTTGACAAACTTGGTCAGGTCGTATTTGTAGGGCACATAGTTACCATGCCAAGCAACTACATCGAACGGACAGTGGTTCTGAGTGCTCTTGAAGAAGCGACCTCCAAGCTTATACACGACCTCCCAGGGATCATCACGGGTCACATTATAGCTTGCCTTGGGATACAAGAAGTCTCTGGCATTGGCGAGACCGTTAGATCCAAGAGGGCCAAGCTCAGGCAGCTCAAAGTTGGCGCCCCATACTTCGAGGATATACCCTCTAGTCGGTCCCTCGACGGAGACTCTGAAGCGCTGACCACGCTGGATGACGCAGATCTCGCCGGGCTGGACGTAGAGATTGCCGAACTCGGTTTGGATGTCCAGAGCGCCTTGCTGGGCGATGATCAAAAACTCTCCGTCTGAGTTGACAAAGGCTCGCTTTTCCATGCTCTTTGTTGCGGAGAAGATGTGTGTTGCGAGGCCTTCTCTCAGAGTTGGGTCACCTGAGCCAGCAATGGTGCGAAGACCAGAGACAAAATCGGCGCCTTCGTTAATATCGAAAGGGAGCTTGTGATGTTAGACTAATAATTGATATTGTGGAGGTTACATACCCAAGCCAATTGGGTTGGCGATATCCTGACCTTGGGGTTGAGGGGCAGGAAGCAACTCTCAGTCCCTTCAACCTTGGGCATATCGGTCTGTATAGTGACAGTTGTGAGCAATATTGATCAGCAGGTAGCCTCTGGTACTCACAAAGCCTTGATGAGCCACAGCTGGACGTGCCCGATACAGCCACGAGTTCTTGTTCGCCTGTCGAGAAGCACCAAACGACGTGGTCATCTGCTCCGCGTACAAGCCGAACCTCACACATCGAGGACTATTCTGTCCTTGAGGAATAGTACCGGGGATGGCTTCAGACTCATGATGGTTGTTGAAGCCCGAGAGATACTCGTAAGGATCGTTCTTCCGGGTAGCGAATGAGGGGATGCTGCCGTCCTTTTGGGTTTCAGCCCAGTGAAAGATATTCTGATAATCGTCTTTTTGCGCCATGGTGAAGATGCCTCTAGCCTTGTGGTTTTACGGAATGGCAAAGTGAGAAAACGAAAAGCGTCAAGACATTTCTACTTCTTATATCAATCGCTTATTTAGTTCCCCGCTCCTTGGCTGCTCCATCGGCAATTGAAGCGTCATCTTTAGCGTCCGCTAAATGGGCGAAATGGGCGAGATGGTCTAAAATAGCGGGAACTGCTCCACGATCGTTACTCCATGTTTGCTGACCATTCAATCAGTCAGACGTGCACTCGCGGGTTACATGTGGGTACATTGTTTGTGGGCCACCAAAACACTAACTATATCTACGTCATGTTATGAAGTTGTACGGAGCAGACTATAACTGACTCGTGTTTTGTTGAAAACATAGCAGGTTAATGCCCGCTTGAACCACCAAGATCGATGGGAACTTTTCCTCTAGTCATCCGGTCTACCCTGCTATTTTCTTGTCCCCGCGTACTCTGTAATCAAAAAGGCCACTCGTCTGTACCAGTGTAGCCACCATTAAGACTCAAATTATTGTCCAGTTCCCAATTCAAAGGCAACTGACTTGCTTCCAGTATCCAATAGCCAGAACCAGGATTGTTACCCCGGTGAAACGGAGGTTTCGGATAGCTATCCACGTAAGGCAGTTGTATGTGATCAAATCCAGCATACGCGGTTTTATCCACATCAGACTTCTCCATTTTGTTCTCGCAGTCATCTAAAATGCGCCAAATCTGGTTGTATGAGATCTGCTGTCCGTTTTGTCCGTCGCGGAGACCTCCACTGACTTCCCGAAACCATTCCATAGGCAGTGCAAACGCACATTCATCGAGATTGGGTCTGTCGTCGACAAACTGGTCGATTAATGTGAGGGCTGGAACCAGCTGCTGTTGATGAAGCCCGACTTCCACAGAAACGTAAAGGCGTTTGAGACTTGGGAACTGTCCCCCGTGGAGAGTGAGTTTAGCCAAAACCTCTCGGAGAACATTGGAGTCCTCTTTTAGCGAGCACTTGACTTCCAGAGAGGTCACCACCTCAAGGCGCGGGCGTTTCACCAATTGCTCTAAGTGCATGATTGTTGCATCTCCTGATAGAATTATGGTGTTTGTGGAGTAAAGAATATCGATGGTCTCTGCATAGCTACAGCTTGGTTAGTCCACTGTCTTCACAAGACATACATCAACTTACTTTTGACGGCAGGATTGCAACCATCCCATTACACCGATATTCTTCGGCTTTGGCTCTCCTCCGAAATAAGAGCCTTGGTCGTGATTGAAACATCGATCAGCCCAAGGGCCAGTATTACTACCACCTCGGGTCATAGGACCCAACCTCTTTACCATTTTACGATTGCAAATACACCCACACCACGACCAAATCTTTGATTCATTGTCAAGCGCATCGTTCATGTTGAAACCCAAACACATGTGCACGCGCTTATCTCCGAATGCAAGACGTAGGATATCCTGCCTTACGTTGGCAGGGAGCTTGAACCAAGGTGACTTTTGGAACTTTGCAGCAGGACGGTCTGTATCTTCTGTGTCGCCATCGCGAAAGCCCTCTGGTGTCAGAGCGCGGGGCCTGTGCTGGGGCAAAAGGGGGATTTGCTGTCTGTAGTCTTTCCAATCATGGTAGGTAAATGTTGGGGAGTGTGGACTGGTGATAACTGAAAGAATGTAGTTTTAGTACGAGTTGATTCTGTGTAGGTGAATGGACGGAGTATACCTGGTGAGCCAGCAGCAAAATCTGGTGATGGGGCCTCAAAGGGTGAGCTTCCGTCTGTTATAGGACTTGAGCGTGTCATTTTGGAGTGTTATGATCGGTTGTTTGATGAAGGAAGAAGACAGGAGTCAACCTAGCAGTAAGATTAGCTTCCGACCATGTGTGAGATTACGTAATTGAAAATATAAACCTTAGGGTAGAATTACTAGCTCATGGTAGGAAATTATCGTACTTTAATGAATGCAAACAATAAGTGGTGGAATAGTGATGCAAGGATTTCTAACCCGGGATTTTATCCGTTTTATCAAGTACGGAAGGATGTACATGCCAGAGTTTACAATTGTTACACAGGTGTTGCCCAATGTGTGCGTAGATACAACAATGAATGTGAGCTGGATTTACTGGAGGAAATCCTGAATTTTTTAACCACATCTATGAAAGACAACAGAGATATTCAGATCACACCCAACGCAAGAAATACCTGGTATTAATAGTTGTTTATTACATCCAACTTTCTATCTGACTGGCTCATGATGGTTACTCGAACCACTTCACCAATTACACAACACGATATCTCACAATCAAGGGATCTTGAACTTCTGCTTGATTCGGGTAAAGTCCCGCGCCATACCGTCCCTAGACCAATCAAACTGGTCCAGATACCTATGAAGATCTCGTTAGCTGACAACAGTCTTAACCATATGTATAGGGAAACTTACATCATATATGCGAAGATGGTCAATGAGTCGGCGTTGTAAGTCGCTCGTCCAGGTCCACACCAGGGGTTTCCATTGCGAGTGACTGCTAACTTCATGGCGCGATCAAGACCGTCTGAGAAGTGGTTAGTACTAGACTTAGGAATGGTGCCGTACTGGCCAAACTTACAAGCTCCCTGCTGTCTCAAACCTTGCGCGTTAAGCTCGGCTGGACTGGGTTTGTTCTTGAACTTCTTTTCACCGGTTGAGTCCTTGTACTTGAGCATACCGTCTCCGCCAACCGCAACTTGGTCCTTGATAACTGCGACGCGTTAGAAGAAAACGAAGAAACCTGTGGCGGGTATATCTTACTATGCTCGAGCTTGCCATTGACATTATTAACGCCTCCAAACCAATGCATGAGTTCGTGGAACATCACAGAAGGGGTTGATACAAAGAGTTTCATGAAATCTGCCTGCGCGGCGACTGTGGCCTTGACATCTCGAGGCGTGGGACGCGCTTTTCCAGCGTCGGTAAGCATGACAGGGCAGATGATAAGAACATCGTCTGTTGCAGAGATAACGGCCTCACGGGATCCGATGCAGATACCAGGAGAGCTCATCTTTGTCTCCTTGTACCACCAGCGGTCGGCGTGGTAGAAGGCACCAACAGGCTTGCGGCCTACTGACTCCCTCAACTTGAAGTCTTTTTGGTCCTGGACTTTGCCGAGACCGGGCGCGGGCTCTTGATCAGCGTCGTACCACTTGAAAACATCGTCACCGCACACAATCAAGGGCTTTGCGTTGGGTCTTGCGGACAGGATGGGGCTGTTGCCCTTGGGTGGATCATTTTGTGATGATGGGAGAACGCTGGCTGTCTTGCCATAGAGACCTAGTGTTAAGGTCAGCAAAGTTGTAAGTGATGGGATTTACGGCAACATACCTCTCAGGCGCTCCAGAGTTGCCTTGCTTGAACGGCCACCACCATGGAAGTCGGGCATGAACCCGAAAAGGGAGTTAACAGTACTGGCAATGCGAGCCCATTTGACAGCAGCATCCGTGTCCTTGTTACGATCAGGCATCTTCTGAAGCACAAAGTCAATACTGCTTCGCGCAGCCTCAGCAAGGTCAATGGACTGGGTGAAGGCGTCTTTGAGATCATTCTCAAAGCCATTGCAGCTGGGATCGATGTCCCACGGATCCAAGGATGCATCAATGGCGAGTGCAGAGCCTGCCAGGAGCAGGACGCCGGCAGAGAAGCGCATAATGTGCTTAAAAACAGTATAAAGACAGTAAAGAGTGACTGAAGGGTTCAAATGAGTGGAAGACGATATGTCTGCGTAGCGCGAAAAGAGCGAATGACTGGAGAACAGACAGAGCACAGCACCAAAAGAAGTGAATGGACGTTTGTATTGTATGTATACTAGAACTTGATTTCAGTGGACAAGACATGGTTTACTGGAGTCCGTGTCCTAGATTGTTTATCGCAGCCCTTGGACCTTGTAGCCCCTGCAGCAAATTGCTGCAGCTTGGCATAAGCTGAGCATCCACTGTCTCCTTAATTCGCGCATAGCCGCGATGACAATCATCATTTAATCCTACTACGACTCTGGTCCACGTCGTATCATACACCAACTAGTAAAACTAATGAACAGACCAGTATGTGCATTGAGCATAGTTACCAAGGATTGAATCCTTTGTCGGGCACACTGTACGATAATTGATGGAAGCTCATTCTACCCCACAAATGCTCGAGATTATGCTACCCACATCCCGTTGCAGTATTTCGCTAAATGCCGATCTTGTGCTGTGCCTCACAAGGCAGTTGATGGATAATGAATGTGGTATTTCATCATGTTGTTGGCAATTCAGATTATGAAAAGCTGGTCGTAAAAAGAAAAACAAAAACAAAAACAAAAAATAGTCATCTCAATTGACCCCAAGGCACAGAGAGGCACCATTCCAGTAGATTGATAGAACTGCCGACGGAACATTAAAAATGTTGCTGATCGATATCACTGCTTTTCTCATCAAACAAGCAGCAGGCCAAGCGCGACAGCCCAAGCCCAATATTACCACAGTAAATACGACTCTAAAATCTTGCCAATGTCCTTTTGAAACCATGTAAACTTACCAGTTCCCGTACATGCCTGTTTCAACGTTGCATCCAATCCAACACCATGAATCGAATCTCGGTATCCCCTCCACCCGTGATATTGCTGGACTTGAATGCACGTTCCCGAAAGGATCGCAAAATCTCCGTCAAGGCTGAGTTGGGCTAGCATGGGTGTAAGCAGGGCTGATGGCGCGTTTCATCCAAGGCGCTGAAGCAGGCTTGTTTTTCGTTTTCTAGCGAAAGAGATTAAGCTCCACAAGAAACTTTCAGAGGATCGCCCACCCTGTAAATTTACTGGGGACATGCTCTGAGATGCGAGCCGACTTTGTGAAAAGGCAAGGCAATGCCTCTCCTCTTGTTCGAATAGGTTTTCTCTTCTTTGCGGATATCCCTTCATTCTTTTATTCCAAGACTATACTAGTCACCGCAGTCATTCATTCATTCCTACACTAGTATAGTCGTTCAGTCATTATTCTCTTTTTCACATTCGTTATTCAGTTCGAGTCTACATGATGCCCCAGCCATGGAAACTGCGCGTTCTTGCGCTATGTCTTGCGACAACGCTCTCGGGTGTTTCTGCCCAGGAGTTTACTACAACGGGTACTGAGACTTCTACTGATCTTGGTCTTCCCGCTGCCCCCCCTACTGAGATCGCTCTTCCAGAGACAACTTCCTCTGAGGCTGCTTTGGAACAGGCTGCCTCATCTGCTACCGATGCTCAGGTAGAGATCTCAACTACTGCTCCTCTCAAGGATGAGACGACTGAGATCAACGTAGTTCCTGGCTTGACTGAGGAGACTGTACAACCTCTTGAACCTACCACTAATGTTGCCCCTCCTGCTGGCACAACTGAGACGTCCTCTCAACTTGAGCAGCTGCCTGAGACGGCCACCACTAACATCAATATTCCTATTGATACCACTACCGGTCCTGCCCCGGTCCTTGATACAACCACTCGGCTAATGGAGCCTGGCACTGAGACCACTGGGCCCGCGCCTATTGATCAAACCACAACTGAGATCCCTGGTGCACCCGAGCCTACCACTGATGCTACTCCAAACCAGCCGCCTGTGGTCTCCACGGACTCAGCTGAGGTTGTCGAACCTACTACTCAGCCTGGCGAGCCCGCAACTGAGATCCCTGTACCAGAAGGCACAACCGAGACCACTCAGGCTGTTCAGCCTACCACTGAGAACCCCGCTCCTGAGGTCACCACTGAGTCAGCTCCTGTTGCTACGACTGACGTAGAGATCCCTGAGGTTTCCACATCCAAGGAGTCTCAAGAAGCTGCTGACCCTACTACCGAAGATAAGCCCGAGCCAACTACAGAGAAGGAAGAGCCTAAGCCCACAACAGAAGCTCCTGGACCCAAGCCTACCACCGCTGATGAGGGTTCCAACGAGCCCACATCCAAGAACGAGCCTGGCCAGACGTCAGCTCCTGATGAGCCTGAGAAGACTACCGCACCCCCTGCACCCACTGCCACTGAGGATGGCATCGTGACTGGTGGTGGTGGTGCTGTCGTGACCTATGTTCCTGAACAGGACAAGGATTTCTCTGACTTCACCGGCACTACCACCACTACCGACGATGGTGGTGCTGCTATTATCATCTTCCCTGGTGGTTGGTTCTGGAAGCCTTCTGGTAACCTCCCTGCTGGTATTCTACCTCCCCCTCCTGCTGGACCTCCACCAGCCGGGGGAGCTGGTGGTGCCCCCGGTGGTGATGGAAATAATGAGAACGAGGGCGAGGATGACTCTACCAAGGACGAGGAGGAGAAGTCAACTGCTGAGCCTTCTGAGACTGTCGAGACCACCGCCAAGTCTACTGAAGCAACCACCACCGAGGCTTGCTCCGCCGTTGAGATCGAGGACTGTACTAGGACCATCTCATACTTCACCACTGATGGAACCGCCACTTACACTGAGTTTGGAGACTGCCCTACTGTCGCCAGTTGTGCTACCGGCACTCAAGCTACTGCCACCGAGACAGTCTCTGCTGAAGTGGAGGAGGGTGAGGATCTTGAGTTTGAGGAACTCGACGGTGATATTCCTGATGATTTCGACAAGGATGTTGATCAGGAGACCATGGATGCTGTAGAGGAGTCATTGGATCAGGCTCTAGAGGAGGAGCTTGGCGCTGCCACCACCACTGAGGAATCTACTGCTACGTCTACTGGCACCGAGACCAAGACCGAGGAGACCACATCATCAGAGGCCACCACCGAGAGAACCACCACCGTCCCCAGCACCCTCCTCACCACAACTCATAACAGGGAAACCTCTGAGGAGTCCACTGGAACTACAACAGACGGTACCACCTCAGAAATGATTACCTCTACCACCGCCACCACTACCATGCGCACTTACTACCCCTGCGTCCCCCACGGCGGCCCTCGCGTCGCAACCCCCTTCTGCAGCTGTGAGACCACCACCGACGGCGAACACCTCGTTGCAACCGCCCCTATGATCTCAGGCCAGTGCGACAGCTACACCGAGTTCCCCATGAGTCTGTACACTACTCCTCCCCCCGCACCTGCGCCCACTATCTTCAACGAACCCTACACTCGAACCGACGCTGGTACTGTCCTCGTGTATCAGTCATACTCCCTCAGCACCTTCGCCGTGTACACCATCAAGGCCACCGCCACTGTCGGTCTCGGCGATGCATCCACCGTGTCTACACCTGTTCCCACGGCGACGAACTGGAACGGCGATGGGTCTGATATCTGCAGCAGCAGCGACAAGAACGTCCGCAATGCCCTCGCTGGAGCTTGTGTGGCGGCTTTGGATCAGTTTGAGGATGACAAGGTGTATACTAACTATGTATCTCGCTACGAGCGCATGGGTAGCATTCTCAAGGTTCTCAGCATGGGACAGGCTGGCTGCACGGTTCAGTTCTCTTGTGATGATTACGGTATTGGCATGAAGGGCAGTGATATCAAGGATCTGTAAGTTGACCCCAAAATGATGATGCCGAGACTTACTAACAGTTTTATAGGCGCAGAAAGGAAGAGGGCGTGTCGAGATGTGGAAACATCGAGTTGTCAAACTCTTGCAGGATTCACATCGACTACTGCACTCAGTGCCACCATGATGGCTGAGATATTGGATGGCAAGATTAGTTAACCTAACAATAATAAAACTTTATCTTTAGAAAATCCGTCTATCGCCGCTGTTCAATTGTCTCATGTCTCGTAAGACAATATATGCGATGGTCAGCTCTAGTGGTATTTCAGAGGGGTTGACAGTATCCGTAGAGCAAACCCCTCAGTACCGAGCCATGCCGAAACTCTGTTTCCCCAAAAGCCTACATTGGTTTATGAACGGGCGAATAGGCTATTAAAAACCTAAACAGTACATGAAGCTGAAAATGCTTACTAACTGTAAGAAGTATGTACAACCTCAGTTCCCCACTTGGTCTCAGCTGAGGTATAAAAGTCAATCAGTTCATGCCATTGCTTTCACTTCACCGCAACTTTACAAAACCACAGCTCGTTAGTTGGGATAATGTCGGTCCCATCAACAGATTCTTTAGCCGGACTAGAGTCCATCAACTGGTCCCAGCTCACACACGCATATGGCCCAGCAGATGATGTGCCGCTACTATTAAGGCAACTTCAATCTACGGACCCGAAGCTCTATCTACCAGCCCTCGACGAATGTTGGTCGAGCATCTATCATCAAGGCACACGCTACAGTGCTTCCGCCCAAGCAGTTCCTTTTCTATATTCCCTACTTGATCATCAGACCACTAAGAACCGACAAAATCTGCTGTATCTGATCACCGCCCTTGCAATCGGCCATCCAGACTGGTGCATCCCGAATGGCCTCCATGTTGCAGAATGGGAAAAGAGGATTACCGATATGGGAGAGGACGAAGACCACAAGTTTGCACTTGATGAGTTCAAGAGTTACGAAGCAGTTGAGCGGGGACTTTCTTCTGTAGTTCATTGTTTAAAAGAAGAGTCGCCTGCTATGCGAGCGACCGCAGCTCATGCCTTGGCCTTCTTCCCTCGCCGCTTGGAAACGTCTGTCCCAGCTCTCTTAGATTTGCTCAGCCAAGAGAGTTGCAAGGCTGTGCGTGGTACAGTTGTATTAGCACTTGCTATTCTATTTGCGCCGCTGGAGGATAACTCGAAGAAGAGCAACATTACTCAGCAAATTCAGGATTATCACGAAGCTTGCTGTGGCATGGGAGTCGAGGATATCTATTCGTGGTCTTGCACTCTAGCGCTACTCATACTGGGTGTGGCACAAAAGGAGCTGGTGGAACAGGCTGAGCGTGTGCTGACAGATGAAAAATACCTGTCTGAGTTGAGCGCAAGTATCCAACCCGATGACAGTTTTCCTTTTGATATGCTAGATTTGCGTCACCTAGCTCAGAAAGTACTAGAGAAGGCTGGGGGCATTTCTACTACTATCTAAAAATATACCCTAGCTTACTACTTCCTTTTATATCCACCAATCATCAGCCTGCAAGTCCGTCCTCCATCCCTGGTGAGAAGGGTCTGATAACTTGTCCAGCAGAGATTGATGTATCTCGTCGAATCTTCCGTATTCGTGCGCCCGGTTGATTCCGTTAAGAACCTGCTCACACCGCATCCAGACATGCGCTCGGCTGCGTATACCAGGTAATTTTGTTGTGGTGGGATTGAACAACCTCCATACACGTCTCCAATCCAGAGATGCACTGGAGGCATCATCTGGCACCTGATGGCGTATCCAGTCTGCCACGCTGTTGCGGAAATCATGCCACTCTTGGAGCGAAGATTCTAGCTTTGCGTTATATGTAGCAAATATTTCTTCGCGACGTTGGCGGTTAAGTGCTTTGGCTATCTCGCCAAGTCTCTCCATCTCAGCATCTTCTTCTACGATCTGCCTCCAGAGGATATTGTCTTCCTCCTCAGTTCGAAGATCGTTGGGCAATTCGGGTGGTGCAACTCCCGAGGGACATACAGGATCCCACGTCGCAGGCCGGTTGGGCGATTCTGGATATCTCACACCCTGCAAAACCTCCCACAGCCACGGCAACTCCCTGGTTACCGAAGCTTTAAAGGTCGGCTGAGTCAGCTCGTACAATGGACGGCAAGCCAGAGCAACAGCGTTTGAATCGTCCACGCTGAGAAAAGACAGTATGCGACATTTGAGCTCAGTGGGAAGACTCAAAAGCCCTGCATCATGTAGCTGAATCGGCACTTCGGCGACAGGAGATGTGCAAAGATCCAAAACCTCGCGGATGGATGGAACCTCAACTGGATTCGCAGCAAGCCATTCATCACCGGCAACATGGCGCCAAGGTGAGTCCCAGCTCTCACGACCTCTTGAGATCTCTGGGGTCTGTGTTGGTACATCCTCATCTAATCCCCAGACCCCTGGTGTAGTTAGTAGCTCCCGCCAGTGCCATATACCATCCAGGTCGACCCGCCCTAAGCGACGATACGAGGACTTGGCATATATATCGAGGCAGTAGGAGTGAACTGGTAGTGGATGTAACACGTCGTATTCCTGTGTCAAGTCAGAAGGAATCTGTGAGACACGATACAAAGAAAAGACTTACGTGACAGCCCGACTCCACGAATGCCCAACTAGTTTTCATTTCGTGCATCCCGTGACGCGGTGGATGAAAGGAGCGCCATACTCGAGCGGTTCTACCCCCTGATAAAGTCGAGCCATTGGACTCGCCAGATATGAATAATAGGCTGTCTTGCTCCAACAGCTCGTCACTCGCCTCTGCCGTCAAACCTGTGGGTTTCGGGAGGAGGAAGCGTACATTACGGCAATTCTTCATCTGTTCTACGGTAAGAGCGTGTCCATTGATACCTTGCAGGCTTTGGCATGATGGTGCGGCGATGTGCTCTGGTGGGACATAGGGAGCGGCATCATTGTCGCCGGGGAAGGGATCCTGGGTGTCGGATTGGCGGTTAACTGTGTAGTAAACTCTCCCGTTATGCCATGTTCCGTGAGGGAGGCGTTGGGGGCGTGGTGGGTGATGTAGCTGTGATAGAGGATACTTGTTCGCTATGTTGATATCGGTGTCTTTTTCTCCATCACTCTCACTATCGTCGTTCTCATGCTCGAAGTCTCTCTTCTGTTCATGAGATCTCTCATCCTCAGACCCAGAGTTATACTCAAGGGAGTCGCTTTCACTACCAGCCTGACTATCTGGGAGCCAATCGGGGTCATCCTCATCGTCAGTTTCGGGCCAACGAGCGACATTCTCCAGGTCAAAGAAATTGGGATCGCTGGGAGTTCGATCTACTGTTATGCATTCTTGGCATTCTTGATCCTCGAATGCGCTTCCCCAAGGAAACTTGGAGAAGCCTGTGTAGTTGACACCCTCTAGGTTCCAGGCTGCGTTGGGTGGTTCATTGGGTGTGCGGATGCGGGCTATGGACATGTCCACGCCGCATATAATACAACCGAAGGATATCATGATCGTTGAGTGCAGTCGGGGGTTGGGCTGGTAAGGTTGCAGAGGGTTTCCGGTAATCGTATTCAGATATCTCACCGTAGTGTGCTGGCAGCTTATTGCAAAATAGTCCCCGCTCCTATATTCTCTTGTTGTCACCCACTCACGCGTTTAGATTCCGTCAATTGCGGAGCACTTCCGCAGGCGGACTAGCCCTGAACCTCATTATTATGGAGTACTATCAGACATCAACGGTAAGAGTTCGAAATCCCGTTCTTGCAATTTATCTCAATTATTTCAGTGTTAAACAATACGTGAGATTGGATTTGACCTGTGAGTGTATGAGTTATCGACTGAGACAAAGATATTGCTGCCTGGAGGCACTCAGCCTTACGGTGAGATAGTCTTGGCGACGCTTATAAACGGGTACCGGCACGACATTCTCTCACAATAGTGAGTCAAAGACTTACCATTGAAGGATTTGAAGGATCAAAAAGCGCTATATTTAGCGGACTTGTCACGTCGCTTACGGACGAGCGTGGTCCGCGTGGTTAGACAGTGGGCCGACTGGCGGCGCAGCAATTCTTGGCAGGGGTTTAAGTAAGAAGTGAATCCCCAAGGAATATTCACTCAACCCAAGCTTGCACTCGTTAAATACGCTTCTTCAAAACTTTACACTCGTTTAAAAACAAGACATCAAAGATGGCACGTTCTATCGCATTGGCAGCCCTTCTCTACGCCATTCCCATTGCGGCTAAGACTGATATCGAGGGATGCACTTCTTTCACCAGCACTGTCACCGTTGATCCCTCGCCTGGCTATGGCAACACCTACGAGACCGTCATCTGGTATGTCCCTGACACACTCGAGATCTGCAAAGGAGTCGACTGCGGAGGAGGCCGAGCGCCACCCAGGAGTGTTCCCGGATGTCCCATTTACAAGGGCACCGAGACTGTGACGGCCGAGTTCCTGACCCAAGACCCTATGTCTCCCAAGACTACAGCTGTGGCTCCCAAGGCTACAGAGGCATCTGATGAGGAGACCAACTGGTCTACCGTCTCATACACTGGAACAGAAGACTATACCCTCTCGGACGACTTCACGTATACCGGCACTCTGCCTGCCACCACTGAGACTCTGAGCACCGATGCTGAGCCCACCGAGACCATCACTGAATCCGAGACCGAGACCAAGAAGCCGGTCGAAGAGCCCAAGACTACAGCCGTGTTGACCAAGTCGTTCCACAAGTCCAACGAGACTATGACTTCAACTGGAAGCTCTGGAGAGACTACAAAGGAGCAAGGCCCTTCTGCCACTGCTGTTAACCCTGACAGTGCTGCAGCTGGACTTTTTGCTAAGGCTGGTGGTGTGCTTGCAGGAGTCGCTGGTGTTCTCGCCTTGGTTCTGTAAGGTAAACACCAGCAAGTTTGGCATAGTTGGACTTATGGAATGTTGTGGTGACGAGCAGCATGATTGGATGATGCTGGGACATAATGGCTAATGGAATACTTGTATCAGGGTTGCTTGTTGATGTTTTAATAATTATCGTTATTTCGATACCCAGGTAGATCGACTTAGAAATCCCAATATTGATAGAACTGGATAATACATTTATGAATAAAAGCATGTTTGGTGTGCACAGCATATTCCTACAGATGACATAATAAGGCGAAGATTCGTGTTATTAAGCCAGCCTCAACGTAGAACTCGTCCTACTGTGCGTGTCGTCAAAATCATTGACTTGAGGCTGATGAGCTGGAGAGCTATCAACTGTAGTCTGGATAGTCTTCATAATCGCGTTCCGATTCTCGCTTCCTTGCATGTCCACTTCCACAGAGCTATCTCCACCTCCAACCTCAACGTGAGTCGTGTGGCTACCCTGCATTGCCCCGTGTGTTCCTGTAAGTGGCGGCGGAGTTTTAGCCCGGGCTTTGGATTTCGTTTCGACCGTCCTTCCGTTGTTCGTGCTTGAGTGGTGATAACACATGTCGTTGGTACCGTGGGCGCCGGAGGAGCGGACAATCTTTGTGATAAGCTCGGCCATTTTCATCTCGATTTGGAGCTTTAGAAGGTAGCAGACGGGGTGAAATGAGAGATATCTTGATATAATGTTAGCAAAACCACACAAGGGAGGGGCGTAGACTTACACCAAGCTGCTCGGCAGAGACATGAGACCAACTAGAACGACCTGGGCAAAGCTATTAGGGCTTGCAGTGCGTCTGACGATAAACAGACTTACATCCAAAGATAAAGATATAAAGATGAGGAATAGGTTCATTCGGTACAGAGGGATGTATTTCGTCAGGCCATTCTCAATCAGCCGCGATCGAACCAAGTAGATGAAATATCCATTCAAAAATCCATCGACGACGGCAAATATAACTTTCTCACATCTATCCCATATTTTATTAAGATAGATCCATCGATCGTTGATCTGTAATCGGGCGGGCATCCAAATGACGAAGACGCTGATATTGACTGCCAGTACGATGGCGAAAACAATCCATTTGAGACGAGTGGCACGTCCTGGAACAACCATCAAGAGGCTAATGCGATTGATGATGATCTGCAGAAGAAATTGTACTTGTAGTGCCCAGAAGAGAGCTGGCTTGCATTAGCTACTTGTCAATTAGTACGGATATAGTGAGAGACAAACCGACAGAGAAATAAAAGCCAAAGCTATATGATGTCAATACATTAAAAAACGATCGCACTGACGTCGAAGCTTACCTGGGGTCTATATATTGCCGTTGAAATCCCCATGCCAAACACCCGAGGACCATACTACTGAGCCAAACTACCCAAATCATACCCACGTAAGCCGTGACACGATGACATCTCCTCCACGCACGCCAGGATTGCTGCAAAGCCGTTGTGCTGGTGAAGACAGCCGCGCAGAGAGAAAAGCCCCAGAAGATACTGGAGGTGTTCATGTCGACATCGTTCGGGACCTCGCGGACATACCTGTCGGGTATTAAGTAGCCGTACTGGCCCATTCTGAAATGGGAGAAATGCGAAAATTGAATCCAAGGCGGGAGGGGCTGAGGGGGTGAAGCTTTGTTAAGTATGTTTGATCCTGGGTCACATTCCATGTTCCCTTGACAATGGATTGATGGGGCAAAGCCAACAGGCACATGGTTAGTGCAGGGTTCCTAAACTCAGTCTGAGATACCATGACTTAGTGCGCGGGTGTGACTTGTCTGGTAGATATTATTGGAAGAAATATAGTCATAGTTCAAGATCCAAGACGCCGTCAAAGCCCCCGGATATATCAATGAGACATGTACCGATACCGGCCGTGTCTTCCAAGAATGTATTGTTTCGTTATTCATCGGTACATCCCTCTCCAACGCTAAAGCCCGAGAAAACCAATTGTCTCAAACCGCATCCGTTTAAAGACAAGAAGAGACCATGGCGTCTCAACTAAGACAGACCAGGCCTGAAAGGATATTAGCTCCCTGTATCCCATTGAGGATTGTGATCCGCAGATGTGCAAGCCTCATTGCTCAGTCAACCCCAACTCAACCAATTAGACTTTGGGACAAATTAGATCGCAAACGGTCGTTGAAAGATCGCTTGTCATGATGTTGAATTGGTATGCTGTTATAACCGCTAACCGAATTATGGCTGGTGGTTAACAGCAAGATCGGTTGAGTAGATGCTATCTGGCGCCAATTCTATCCGTAATGTTGTGGCTGATAACTCCATTGTTCCGTTTCTCCTATCTTTCTGAGTAGGCTGTACTGTCAGTTATCTAGGTATCCTCCAGTAGCCTCTAAACCGTCGAGATATTTATTTCAACTCAGCATAGCCTACCATTGACGACCATATCTTACTCTATCAACTCAAGAAATGGCATGTATTAAATGTTCTACTTTTCCTCTACTTTATCCACACTCACTCTACGGAGTACCATATATCTACACCGAAATGACCACCTCTTCTCGATTTTAGTGTTACGGCTATAGCGCTAAATTATTATAACCGGGCAGGATGTGCTCAACCCCACTTGTAAGACTCCCTCCAAGGCTGAGCTGAGCCTCGTCAACTTCACTCACCGTCAGCATCCAAAATGGACTCACCATCGCCGAACTCGGAAATTGCCGCCACCGATGATCAAACTATCGTAGCTGCTGGCGAGTGGCTCGTAAGCCTCTGCAGCGGCAGACCCTCTCTCGACAGAGACAAGCTTTTGACACCACTCGAGCAGCTCAAGTTTAACGAGTTCTTCAGCCAGTATGGTCAGTCCTCTATATTCAAGCCTTACCACGTTGAAGCGGTACGGAAATGCCTGGTCAGAAAGTCCAGATCTGATTATCAACTTGTCCGTGATTTACTGCAGAAAGATGACACGAACACTCTGTTTGTCGACGAGAATGATATGCTACAAGTTGCAATCAAAAGTGCAAGAATCGACCCTGGATTCCTTGGCCAAGATCCCAGAAAATCATGTCCTGAGCTTGTGGATATGGTAGTTTTATTGATGGCTCATGGAGCTTTGATAAATTGCTTCGACAGCGATGGCTACTCGGCTTTGTTCTATGCCTGTGTGTTGGGATACAGGGAGCTTTTTCGCTTCCTGGTTGCTTCTGGGGCAGAGGATTCAACTACGCATAGGCGAATACCTCCAGAACAGCTTATCAAAGAAAGAGAAGCTGCTGCATTGCCATCTCTGCCTGATAAAGAGGATGAACAAGTCAATCTTCTTCAAGTCACACTCGACGCTATCATATCTCCTCAAAATATAGTCGATATGACTTGGGTTGGCTGGCCCCCTGGAGTCAACTACGATATCCCTATGTGGTGGGCTGATATAGAGGCCACTTGGGGTGGTATAATACTCTCTCTTATGGGACGCGGGCTTTCCTATGATAAGGACGACCCTGGACTTGTCATGCTTCTCCACATCGCCTGCTTTCAAGGTTCCCTATACTGTGTCAGGCAGCTTTTGGATTATGGCGTGGTTGCGAGCGTGGCAGGCCCAAGGATGGTAGACGGAGGCCAAGGTCAAGGGGCAACATTTGGAACAGCCATGCATGCTGCTGCTGCGGGACAGAAACTCCCCATCGTTACTACGCTAATATCCCATGGCGAAAGTGTTGCTTTGCGTCGACCGTGTATCCTTAGTCGCGGGAGGACGAAAGGAGACCTGACGCCGGTACAAATCGCCATCGCTGCAGCAGGTTATGACGATGATACCATAATGGATTTCCTGGGCGGTTTTGTATCGCAGGGACAGGAAGTTGAAAATTCTGACTACGAGGAGATTTTGACTCACTGTATCGAGATTAACAACCTTGATTTTGCGAAACGTTATCTAGAACGTGGTATCCGATTGTCCAAAGTACCATCCGGCGTGAAGAGTGGCAAGATGGCCCAGCTACTTACCTCGTACGACATCAAGCTAGATCCAACTTCTTTGCAATTCGAGGCGCTAAAGAAACGACGGCTTGATCTACTCCGCTGGTGTGTCAACGAATACGGGCCCTTACTTCCTTCTGATGCCAAATCTTGGGGACGTATGGCACGTCAGCTGCTCATGTCCAGCCACGTAGACATGAAATTCGCCAAGTATATAGTTACCGAGTATCCCGGCCCGCATATAGACTCAGTCATCATTGCCGACCTGAAAATTCTTAGTGACGAGAGGACCCCCACAGAAACAAGCTTTCTGCATCTTGCTATAGTGGAGGACAACATCGCAGCAATGCACTTCTTGCTCGAAGTTGGTGCCGATCCTACACTTCCCGGTTTGCCCTATGATGCACAAACAGCCATGCGAAACGCTAGCCGGGGCATATCCAGGGTGGAATCCCGGTACCTTGAGATAATCGAAATCATGGAAAAGAAGTTTTCTGGTAGCGAGTGGGCCATTCCTTCTTATGCCGAGACCAGATCTCGTATTGCCCAGGAGGTGGAGTCTCAGAGACGGATATGGGATGGCCAATTGGAGTATATGGCAAAGAATCGACAGCATGTTCCTCACACAACTCAACAGCCTGAGATTACCTCAACATCACCATCTACTCTGGGCCATGTCCCGACAGTCGGCATTTATCAACCGTTGAGTAGTAGCAGTTCATTCCGCCTTCTGGAGCTGCAACCATCAAACAGCCGAACAGATCCACTCGTCGGCCATTTGATCGAGAGTGATATCACCTTTCGACCGGACTTTGAAGCCCTCTCATATGTCTGGGGAGACATCAATCCTGCGAAACACATAAACATCAACGACCAAGATGTTGCTATCACACCGAACCTTCACCTCGCGCTCATCCATCTTCGCTTGCCTGACGAGGTTCGAACCCTCTGGGTAGATGCTCTCTGCATCGACCAAGTATTCCATGGTGAGAGAAATCAGCAGGTTCGAATCATGGGTGATATCTACAAGTCAGCTCGCCAAGTAGTCGTCTGGCTCGGCGAGGCCGCTGATGATTCACATCTTGTGTTTGAGCACCTCAAAGACGACACAATCGAGGGTTCGTTCCCTAACAACCCAGTCCCAACAAAGGAAAAGCGCCGTGCATGGAACTCCCTGGTCAAACGGCCTTGGTTCTTCCGCACTTGGGTCATACAAGAGATAGCCCTTGCCCGTCGAGCAATTGTTATGTGTGGTGACGATTCAACGCTCTGGTTAAACATCGACCAAGGTTGGAAACCCGACTTTTCCGGTGGCGCAAAAAGTCTCTCTACTGTAAACAGCGCTCCTGGTAATAAGCCCGATCATCCACTGGCGGGCTTTGATCCAGATAGTCACATTTGGAGACTTCGCTTGCTCCACTTTGGTAGTGACCCTATGCAAATTCTACGATACAGCCGTGTTTGTCAGACGACTGAGGTTAGGGACAAAATCTATGGTATTCTGGGCTTGTTCAAACCTGGCTTTATCCCGGTAGATTACGACTCGCCTGTGGAAGATATCTTTCAACGATTCACTGAGGCAGTCATCACACTGACCGGAAACCTGCGTATCTTGAAGCATCTCGGTGTGACAAAAAGCTATGACGGACTTCCCTCCTGGGTGCCTGACTTTACAGAATCTTCCACCAGAAGTCTTCCTGGGCATTATTGGTCAGCTCCTTATCGAGAAAATGCAGAAGACGAGTACAGCGTTCATGGTGTGGATGGGCAGCAATTCAATGTTCCAAGGGAAGACTTGGTGAATAAATATCTGCCTGGATTGACCTTCCTCGAAGGCGGCAGACTGGTTCTCAAGGGAAAAGCAGTAGACACCATCCGCGATCTCGGACCTGAACTACCCGAAGAGATTACATATGCTCCTGGAACAGATGCTTTTGCCGAAGTAATGAAAAGGTGGGAGTCTCTCGCTACGACGTTGATTCCAGACTGGAAGCCATCACTCGGGCCTTCGGTGACTCATGCTTTCGCGGCTACTCTATCTGCAATCGATGGCTCAGAGCTTTTCAGCCTTGAAGCCGGCTTCACACAATGGTATCGATTCTGCGGTACGGGTGTGCTTGAATCTACCGACCCTCGTATGTTTCTGCGTGATAACGAGTTTTATCTTTGGTGGCTGGATCTTGAAAAGAAAGATAAGGAGAACGAAGACTCTGAGAAGTTGGGATACGATCTACGTGAGTTTTCCGAGAGAATGGCGTTTGCTAGCTACGGCAGATGTCTTTTTACTACAGATGGTGGTTCGATGGGGCTCGCGAGTCCTCTTGCTCGAGCGGGTGATCGAATTGTCTACTTCCCCGGCGCGGGTGAGCCTTTTGTATTACGTCGGAGGGAGAATGGGGAGGGTTGGACTCTGGTGAATGATTGTTACTTGTATGGGCTAGATTTGGACGAGTTGTTCCATAACTCGGAGCATCTGGCTGAGGACTTTGTGATCTATTAATGATGGAACTGTCAGCTCGGCGCGTGAGGTAGCTGTTACGAACCACGGACTAAATGGATTGATGTGTTGCTTTAGTTCTCGTTAGAGCCGAGGTACAGCAAGGCCGGATAGTATTTCACAGAGTTGTAGACTGACCAGATATGGAGATTGATGATAAATGAGTGAGGTCCACATCTTCCAGTCTTGTACTGTGATGTCTGATAACCATCACTATTCTATGGTTATATACCCTTGATTAGCTACATGACTAGTTCTGAAATATGCACATTCACAGACCCACCAGCGACTTCATTTTGTGGCATAAATCTGGACCATAATAAATTGCTTTTTGAATTCGAGCCATTGATCCTATTGGATGCTATACTATAGATGAAGGGAAATCGAGCCCAGTGCCATATGCTTGATGTAGTCGTTCTTTTTAGGCAATCCCATATCATGCAAATACTTCTATTGTTCCAGCGGTGTGTCTTCCGATGATGTAAGTTCTAAGACATGCAGCAACCAAGGTTTTCACAACGCAGGATGAGAATGAGAACAATGATGGAACTATCTAGTATACTTCAGTCGCGAAGCCCTTGTGAAATGGCTTAATTTAAATACAGGTGATTGCATCTGAGGGGGTGCTCGCGCACAAAGGCTAATACTGTGCAATGTTCAGATACTGGATCCCAATATACCAATATGCACCTGTAAAAACTATCATATTAGTTCTTGACCGCCAGTTATGGTGTCTCAGCCTCTCTCAACACGTCACAAAGTCTCAGATTTATCACTGATGACACAAGGCATGTCTTCTTGCTTATGTCAAATGTCATGCAACCCATATTATATAAATGCCGTCAGCAAGTTCACGGATTGCAGAATCCTTTAACTTCAGAACTTCACTCCACTCGAAACAGCAAAGTTTTTCGTTCTATACTACGATTCCATTATATCCTAAACGGAGTTCATATAAGCCAAGACAGCTACTCGGTCCGTTCCTCGTTAGTACACTCAATCCCAAAACCCTGCTCTTGTACGTTTCACTAAGCAAAGTGATTCAAGATAATCACCATGTCCGAGCGCCACACGGGTACCGTTAAATGGTTTAACGAGGAGAAAGGATATGGCATGATTAGTCCGGATGATGCTGGTGCTGATTTGTTTGTTCACTTTAAGGCAATTCAGGGCGGAGGTTTCAGAGCACTCAAAGAGGGGCAGAATGTATCATTCGTAAGAATTCAGGGGCCTCAGGGCGGTCAAGCGGATCAAGTCCGCTGTGAGAATGAGTAGTGGAAGGGTCGTTATGTAAAAGACATTATTCAGGTACTTATTCCATTGAATACTGAGTCAAAGGGAGCCACGATATCTCTGAATAGCCTGGTAGGTTTGTAATCTTGCCCACTACACCTAGATCGTCGTTCATCGTCGTATTTGTCAATGTTGACATCTCCAAAGCGACAGGTTTCGGCCACTAGAGCTTTCTGAGCTGCGATAGTCAAAGAGTACGAAAGGCCAGGTACACAGTCCTTAGTCGCTGCCTTTTTTCCCTGATCACTTTCTGAATTGGCATACTCGCGACCTACATGAGGGAAGATTGATCCAAGGAAGCAAATGACTTCATTGCCTGTAGTAAAACTTGGACGCGCTTATCCTGATATAAAACCACAAATGTAGATATTGCGAAAGTTCCTCTCGACTACCCTGTGACCTGAGTATACTCGTACAGCGTCCAGCCTCTTCGTATCCCCTATCATCAGGGCTACTCTGTACCGAATGCTCGAGCGACATGTTCTCACCGTCACCTGAATCTCGTATCGTATAAAAGCCTCTATATAGAAACCTCGAGCGATATGTTCTCACCGTCACCTGAACCTCGTATCGTGTGAAAGCTTCTAGCCTGATTGTACAGAAGGGGCTTGTACGGAAGCCTCGGGCTGCTAGCAAACCCCGGTTACGATTTGTGTCGTACTTTGTAGATCAAGTGTCCGATTTTTAGCGGACGACCTAGTCGCCAGATCGTACACGGTTAACTCCGGCAGCAAGGAGGCCTGAACTAGTGGCATGTCGCGTTTCAAGTCTTGGCTAGTCTTATGACAGGAGGAACTAGCCGGGGTCAACGACGATTGTCGTACCGATAAGCTTATGTAGATACGGTCTTGACGTAGTGTCGTGAAGTCGATTCGATGTTCTTGACATTGTTCGTGGAAGAAACAGAGTCGTTCAGACAAAGTCCATTCTAAAATGTTGACAGCTTGAGCCCGCAATAGTTTCCACACCTTCAGAAGTCTCAATGTTCTTATTGCACAATTTACTAATAAATACTACAAACCCTCCATATGACGAGTAATTCATGTCTTTGGCATCCTCTATCGAGTCTCTAATTCTGTGAAATAATACTGCTAATCTGAGTATAGGGTGACCGGTGACTCTTAGCAGCCCGATCAAAACGTGGGCACTAAAGATAAAGGGCACTGACCATCTGCTCGTATCTGATGCAAGGGTGAGCCCGCCTTGTTCCTAGCTCATAAAATCTTCTCTAATTGCGGAGATTAAGCTTTTCCCGAGGAAATAAGATTACAACCTTATCAATCACGTCTTTAACGGCTTACCTACCTTGTTTTTCCTTGTTATTCAGTGGGCAAGGTAGCAGTGACATACTGGAGCTAATCAAAGGACCGAGAATATGGATGGAGTGCTTGTCTTTTTCGTGGAGTCTTTCATCGTATGGAGGCGTTTCTCCGTAGCCACACACAATTTCCGGGTGACTGGCTGCGCTACAGGGATGTGAGCGGGACGAAACAAACGCGTATTCATCGCATCCCTTTTCCCCTGGAAGGGTGTTCCTTGAAAATACCACCTCCCGTTTCTTGACGAATCGCAAGGCGCTGGGATATGAAAAGTGGCTGAAGTTTTGGTCTCACTCATATCATAGCGCCACTAGCACGCTTCAAAACTGTTGACAGGTACTACGTGAAGCACATTTCTCATCGTTCCTATGATTGCAATTAGATCAATACTACATCACTGGCTCCAGAGCTGTACACAACAACTTATCCACTGTACGTATGTCACTGGTCCTTTTTTGCGACAACTGTAAGTTCATGTCGTACTCAGCCCGGTTGTCCCATGAATTTCTAGTGGCTGAATGTTTTTCGAAGCCTCGGTTCTTGCCTTCCGCCCCTCATATAATTGCCCTAGTTATATGTCACATGTTGGTGGATGTCGAGTCTGCATGACTTGAAAATTGAAGAAGCTGGAGGGATGGGCGGAAGAAACACCCCGGCTATAAGGAGTGGCTCAGAAATGGGCTGTCTATCGTGCCGATGGAGAAGCATTGTCCAGTGCAATGGCTGACGTAGACCACCAGTATGAAATATCTCACTGCGCTTACTGGGAAATCTGGTACAAATCTTAGTAGACATGGGTAGATAGTGGTATGTGAAAGTCACTATGAATACCTCTAGATACGACTTTGCCCTATCATGAACCTCACGCGGCGTCTATCGTATACATCATTACCTTGAGCGTTATGAGACAGTAAGCCTATCAATGCTGTGAGTGCTTTCTTTAGGAAGAAATGGTAAGGTTCAATGACTTTTTTGAGAACACCCTTACCGCCATCGGATTCATACCTGTCTTGGCCTTTACTCTCTGTTGCCTTCAACCTAGCGTGGACAGCCCTCGAGGACTTCCCCATAGTTCGAGCTTAGCAGGTTGCTTGAAAATGAGCTGAAGGGCCTGGTTTACGAAATGCCCGGGAAACGGAGCTCATCACAAGGCGCCCCCACACAACAAAAAGTCCTAAAAGATGAAGCCCAACCAACCTCCCATCATCCTCAATAGCTCAGTCGGGTATTCAACGACCAGTGAGACTACGTCCACGCTCAACTTTCTCCGGGGAGATGAGCAGAAGCAGCAGGCGATTTCAGAATCAGAAATCGCCCAGGCATACTTTGAGCAATCACGCGAGGTGCTCCAGACTGACCCGGAAAAGTACGAGAAGATAAACGAGGAATACGAGGAGTCTGAGGAGGTTCGTGTTGAGAACAACCCTGACGAAGATGCGGTGAATGAAGAGTCTAGTTAGTCCAGTGATAGTGTCCGCTGGTGGATATACAGTGCTGTATAACGCACTCAAGCCTCTATAGATGACAGGTAAGGTTTTGAATGAAATTGTTTTATTTGTATGTATGAAACTACATAAAACCTACCTTGTTCTCAAGAATATGTGGCTTTGAGGTTGAGCTTTTTTGTTGGTATTTGGAGACCTGCTGTCGTTGTTTATGTGGGTCATTTAGGACAACTGGATTTCGTCATCTTTGCAGCAAAAAATGGCTACCAGACTTTATTTCAATAAGCTTAAAGTATCGTACTGCTTAATATTAGAGTTCAACACTACGGGCGGATACTAATGTTAATTCCAAGGCACAGTGGGAAACACGAACACGGGGGCCAGTTTCGGGCTATCGGTGACCGAAATCCCCACTGCACGATGGCCCATGATCCCACCTAATTTCCGTGGCCTGCATGGGTGACAGGGGGTCGCGATGCCTTCAGCCCTGTCTTTCGGGCAATGGACTTGACTGGGATAGCTTTTTCCACTGAGACCGTGATGATTGTATGTGAAGCGTGGTAAATACGATGCATTTTTATTATTTATTTATTTTTCATTTATTATTATTATTTCTTACGAGGAATACACCATCAGTGCCGTGTTTTGTTTCACCATGAACAATAGAAACAATAGTGTTTTCCACGCGGAGAACTTTGCTTCAGGTATCAGCAAGGACCACCTCTGTGCTGTGATACGGCTCCATCCAAGAGCAGGCGCGCAGATTGCATCGTGACATGTTCTAGAATCAAATCGGACAATGACATTCTGTATTATCCCTCCAATCGCGTTGCGTCCCCTGTCATCGATACCCTTGAATTAGATCTGAAACGTTGGACTTGCAGGGAACAGGGTCTGATCCCATAACGGCTCACGAACCATTCAATTATTTATATAAAGTCAAAGCCATCTCTTCCTTATCCCGATTTCTTCTTGGCTCATCAGTTCAACAGTCTCTCTTTACCAACCACATCTAACTTTCATACACTCTTTAACCCTGGTGGTTATCCTCTCTTTAAAACTACACAACTCAACACTTTTTCAAGCACCTTAACATCAACCAACTCTTTCAAAATGAAGTTCTCCATCGTCTTCGCCGGCCTTTTCGCCACCGCCGCTGTCGCCACTCCCCAGGGCAATGTCACCCCCAACACCATGGGCGCCCTTGAGAAGCGCGCTTCTTTCCCCATCCCCGCCTCCAAGGGATCCGTCACCTACAAGAGTGTCCAGTACATCTCCGGTGTCTTTGACGGTGGCATGAAGACCTACGGCCGTGGCGTCAAGTGCACTGGCCAGAAGGAGGGTGGCGACTCCGACGCTGTCTTCATCCTCAAGAACGGTGCTACCCTCAAGAACGCCATCATTGGCGCTGACCAGATCGAGGGTGTCCACTGCGAGGGCTCTTGCACCATCGAGAACGTCTGGTGGAAGAAGGTCTGCGAGGATGCTCTCTCCCTCAAGGGTGACGGTAACGCTGTCGTCCGCGGCGGTGGTGCCACTGGTGCCTCTGACAAGGTCATCCAGCACAACGGTCTCGGCACGGTCACCATCGACGGCTTCACCGTTGTCGACTTCGGTAAGCTCTACCGATCTTGCGGTAACTGCAAGAAGATGGGTACCCGCAACGTTGTCATCAAGAACGTCAAGGCCTACAACGGAAAGGTCCTGACCGGCATCAACTCCAACAAGGGCGACGTCTCCACCATCACCGGCACCTGCGCTACCTCTGTCAAGGAAATCTGCGTCGAGTTCGAGGGTACCGTCCCTGGCAAGGAGCCCAAGAAGCTTGGCTCCGGCCCCAGCGGCCACTGCAAGTACTCCTCCGTCAAGTCTTGCTAAGCGCTTTACCCGTGGGAATGATCTTGGTGCCCGTCAAGGTCACTAATGGTCGTGCCAGCGTTTGGACACGACAAGTTAGACAGGGTTTGGAGATCTTTGATCAGGAAGGTCGCTAGTTGTGTATCTTTCGAACTACATACTTACTTTATTACCTATATACTTCGTTGAACGAGAAGAGTCTCATAATTTGCTGTGATGTCCCGTAGAGTACTAGGCATTGTGAAAGTAATAAGTCGAGTAAATGTCTTGCCTGGCGAAGACGACTACCATATTGACTATCTAGGACATGCAAATCCCACCGAGCCAACTCATACCATATCTGATAAGCTAAATCTGAGGGGTAGGCAGCTTTCTGTATCCAAGCCCTCTCACGAAAGTCTGCTGCCACTCCAGCTGTTCATCACCCTCCGCCAACTCAGTATACAGCGTAGCATGGCCTTCCGCGTTCACCCCCTTCCACATGGGACTATTGTCCTCATGTCTCTCATCAGCATAATAGAACCTACAGTCTGGTCAGTAATTTCAAATCCAATCATCTTCAGGAATACCTACTTGTAGCCCTTGTCTTTGTACGACTTTGCACCAACTTCAATGAATGAAGCCGCACCTGATTTTCCAACACCCAAAGCCATGAGTATTGGGATGGGTGCCACATTCTCACAGTTGCCGGTATAGATAAAGGTTGGCTTGCTAGATGAAGGGAGTTCTTTCCAGCCTTTGACCGCTTCCTGAGCAGCGGCGTAAGCGCTGAGGAGGTTCGTGGTGGTGGCTTTCTTAAATGCATCCAGTGATAACCCAAAGATATCTGCAGGGTCACTTTCGGCGGAGTCATAAGCTACTTGGCATGAGTAAATGTGGTTTGTGAGTGAAAGGGTTGACTTGCCGTTATAAATGACTACATTGGGGTGACCGAAAACACTCCTAGTTTTGGCAAAGGCCTGCAAAACCGAATCGGTATCGCTGCAGTCTGTGGGAATATGCAGCTCATCACCGGTAGACGTTTTCGGATCTTGGGATCTGGAAGCAAGAGCAAGTTTGTAGCCTTTGGCTTGGAAGGCTTTAGCGACAGCTTGTCCAACCTTAGCACCAGCACCAAGAATGAGGACGATAGGAGAAGTCATTTTGAGGTATCAATGGGGTTGGGCTGTGATGTAGAGTAAGTGATGGTGATTTTCTATCTGAGGCATATGGAACCACCTATTTATATGTCTGTATGCCGCCTCAGTATGGATAACTATTCCATCGTCAGTAAATTGGTCAGCGATGCTCGATTATTAACATTATCCAATCGCGATGCATGTAAGACCATTTTCCATTTGTGGTTAGCCTATTATGCACTTCGTCAGCACTATGAATAAGCATTGAGCTTCTCCAAAGTCCTCTTCCCCACCACAAAGTTGAAGGACCTGAAGCAGTCGAAGGCCAGTGAATAGTTCTCACCCTTCCAAGAACTAGTCTAAAGCCTCTTCTTGCTACTCAAGTCTCGACCTCTCACGACGGACTATATGGAAGCCATAACTAAACACGCCACAAGGGTCGCAAATACTCCTCTTATCACGAGCTTGGCATCACTTGTGACCGACAAGCAATTGCATTAGACCTTTTGGTGCACTTCGTCAATCACCGTTTCACTTACACAATGATGAGTCATACAGCTCTTCATGCGACTGCCTGCATCGGATGTCGCAGACGGGGCCGCAAATGCGATCGAACCCTTCCCTCGTGCTTGAGTTGTGAGAACCGAGGTGTAGCTTGTGAGGGCTACGTTACGAAGTGGCCTGGTGTAGCTGCACGAGGAAAGCTTGCCGGGAAGTCAATTCCTGTTTTTGACAGTTCGGCTACTCTCACCAAAATTAGATCAACGTCAAAGAGAGCGAGGCAGAAACAGATAAAGCAGGATGTATCTGCACAAGACGACAGTGACGGCCAGAATTCTTCGAGAAACCGCTGCAGCTCAATTGCAGACGATGAGGTTGATGAATTCGTTCAACATTGTAAAGTCAACGCATTTTATGTACTAGGGTTGCGCTGACTTCACTCAGATATCGCTGATCTCAGTAGCATCTTCTTTCTCGGCAACGGACCTAGCGAAAATCCCATGTTTCACTATGTCCTGCCTTTAGTAAACACAGTCCCTCCAATTCGCTTCACCCTCGCTGGATCTGCGTCTTGTCACATTGCAGCTAGAAATTCAGACGAGGCCTTGGAGCGGAAGAGTCTACGACTACGCGTTCATGCAACGCATTTGCTACGTGGGATGCTGCAGAACCCAACTACAGCGACAGACCAAGTGATCTTGGCTAGCATCCTGATGCTGGCACAGCTTGATGTAAGTATCGCCACCCCAAGTGTACTATTCTAACAGCAATAGATGTGCTCGGGGGACTGTACTGAATTTCAAACGCACCTCAAAGCCGCTGCCACTGTCATACGTAACGAAGGTTATGATGGCGCAGCGAATAGATATTACTTTGAACAGCGACTGGCGTGGTAGGTAGAGAGTACTCTTTGTAACCAATATCCTGCTTATCATCTTGTAGGCTCGACGTTATGAGCTCGACAACCTCAACTCAGCAGCCAAACTTAACTCTTGAGGAAGCCAAGACGATAATTTGGCGGTTTCCTGTCAATGGTAAGAGACAGTGGAGTTACGATGTGTTTCCGTGCCCTATCGATTTATTTGAGATCATTATTGATATAACATTTCTCTTCAAGAGCCAACAAGGCAGGCCAAGCCCGCATACACTACAACCAGAGGTTTCACATCTTCGAGACAGACTCTGTGCTTGGAAATGCCCTTTTATGTTAGGCTCGCGTAAGCACATGGTGGAAACTTGGAGACTGGGTATCATGGCTTATGTTCAACGCCTCTTCCCCCACACTGGCAGCGAAGTCGAAGCCAAACATCTGTCGAGCCAGGTGTTAGACCTCGCCGAGCAGATTCCACCCGCATCGTCTTGGAGCTATGCCTTGCTTTGGCCTATATTCCAGGCTGCTGTCACGCTAGATGATGACGCTGTGGATGAGAAGGAGACGATAAGGAAGCGTTTGAGGATTGCGCTTGAGGCTATTGGGTGTCGGCATCACAGTAATGCACTTGAGGTCTTGGAAGTGGTTTGGGGACGCAGCGAGAAATATGATCCTTTCACCATCAGTATACCTGGTAGAACGATTATGTTGGTGTAGTTTGGTGAAATGGACCAAACAATCTCTTAAAACCCAATGATCAACGACGGGCTTTAATGTATAATAGGATACCATGTACAATTAACGTCTACATCAGTGCTAATTATTTAGAATGCTTTGCTATCACACCTTCAAGCTCAGCCCTAATTTCATCCTTCAAAGTCTCAGGCGCCCAACACATATTGATCGCATGCTTCGTCAAAACCACCATATCGTCATCACTGAACCCACACATCTTCTTGGCAAGCAGCATGCCATGCAGAATCCAACAATCCTCCATATACGCGGGATCATCACTCGCAATGGCGACCGGAATACCAGCGTCGTACAAAGTGCGAATTCTGGGGAAGATCTCCTCCACAGGCTCGTGTCTCAGATATCCCCACGGTGTAAGTGTCATGCCAATACCCCTTTCCTTGATAACGCGAATGAGTTTAGGGTCTTGAGCGGCGTTTAGACCGTGGTCGATTCGGTCTGCGCCGCTTTTGCCTAGGTCAGAAGCGACTTGTCCAATGTTTCGAAGGGTGTCTTTCTGTCCGACGTCGCAGTGGGCGGTTATTCGGAAGCCAGCTTGTCTAGCTTTGTTGTAAACCTCGGCGAACATGGAAGGAGGTCGATCATTCTCGTCTGAATCGAGGCCAATGCCGACGACTATATCTTGGTAGGGCAAAACGGCCTCGTAATGCTCCATGGCTGATTCTGGTGACATGTCTCGGAGAAAACACATGATCCAATTCGACTTGATCTATTGTAGTTGTTAGTAACTGTTGAAGTTCGAATCCGAATATTGACTCACGTTTAGTCGCTTTTCAGCTTCTTCTTGAGCTTTACGGAACCCTCCCATTATTGTCTCAAACGACACACCACGACGGGTATGACCCTGCGGATCGAAGAAAGGCTCACAGTATCGAACATTCACCGAAGCTGCATGCTCAAAGTAGTTCATAGCTAGGTCATAAAAGTCCTGCTCAGTAACAAGAACTTCAAAACCTCCGTAGTAAGCCTCGAAGAACGTGAAGCTCTCCTCAGCGTTATCGATACTATGACCAGGCCGGGCTTCAATGATGGTGTAGGACTCTCTCAGTTGCTCTAGACTGTGATATACAGTCCCAGTGCGCTCCAGTTTGAGGGTCTGGTTGTTTCTCTTGGCGAGCTTCCACCTTAGCTCGGGAGTCAAGGTGCCTTCAATGTGGACGTGGAGTTCTACTTTGGGGAGATCGAAGACGAACTTGTCGTTTGCGTCGAGAAGCTCCTGACGTAGCGCCAGACGCTCTTTGAGGCTCATGGCGAATTCCATGGTGTGGTAGGGTTTGATAAGTGGTAGGGATATTGAAGATGATAGATGGTGGAGGGTGAAGGACGGGGATTGAGTCTGGTATGAGTAACTACAAAACGTCTACTCTGGTGCAGCTGATTGCGGTTTTATACTCGAGAGGCCAAAGGATTTGAGTCAGAAGGATGTCGCCGCGACATGTACACCGATGAGGCTATTCCCGAATAGGTTGCTATCTCAGTCCACGACAGGGGTGCAGGCTAATACTCTTACTCAAACAAGACATTTCGAAGCTAGTACTAAAATGGCTGCTGTTTCAGTCGAAGTGCTCCATGAATCTGATCTATTTTGCCTCCTCTCCATTCAAGGCATCGCTGCCTTTTCTTGTAAGATTCCCTTACATTGTTTAACTGTATGGGTGCTGACGCTTACTCTCGGGATGATGTTGTGTCATTGCAGACCTTGAGCAAAATGGGCTAGTATGACTGTATTGCCTTGTCTTAAGCCAAAATTAACTCAGACATGTACAGAATCTGTTGTCTCGCAGCCAGTTCCCCTTAATCAATACACTGACATAAAATAATCAAACCGTCAACTCTAATAACGTTCCTGCTTGCTGTACCCAGTTTCTTCACGTGTCCCCCGCCATATACCCCGGTCAAGAAGAATCTCTCTTCAGTTGACCGCTGTCTAAATACTCCAATACTCCGCCCCTGTTATCCTATTCTTGTGTCCAAGGATGGCTGGTTATCCAAATTTAACATGAGCTGTCCATTCGAAGCGTGTACTCTTGGTCAAGAGTGTCGTGAACAAGAGTTGCACGCACCATTTTCCACGTAGTTTCGAGTCGTCCAACCCACTCTGGATCATTCTCTTGCCGAGCTTTGACATCTACCCAGCCATAAGAACTATCCTTCACTCCTTCTCTGTTGCCCTTTGCAATCTAAACTTTAGCAATGAAATGAGAGTGAATGGGGCTGCGATAATAGGCGCTCACTTCCGTCCAGTTCAACGGTCTGAACTTGACAGTTTCAGTAGCTGGGTCGTAGAGAAATCCCGCCCATTTCCCTCCCAACGAGCGTGTCCCCTTACTGTAACCGTTGAACCCGATGTAGGGTATACAATTCTGCCCTGGAAAGTTGAGGGTAAGGTCCTCGAGGTGACTTATAAAGTCAATATATTGGTTCGGCCTTGTCTCCGGAAGCTTCCACCGGACACCAGTGTCTGGGGCAATGTCATTCTCAAGGAAGTAGTCGACAGCCTGGTACTCTTGGGGAGAATTGTACGCTCTGTTCAATCCCCAATTGTCTTGATCTGTTCGCTTGCCGACAATATCTGGTCCGAAGACCTGGAAGCTGTCAATGTGCCACTCGCAGGGAAGCATGTGATAAATGACGGTAAGCTCCTCGACCAAAGGCAGCTTGGCGAGCATTGGAAGGGAGGTCTCAAAGGGCATATTCAGCCAAGGCTCCGTCGCTATGGTGCGCAGTTCTGCAATCGTTAATGGTCAGAATATGGAAGCTGAGGAAAGACGTACTTACGGAAACGGGTCACATGAACGCCCGCCGGAGGAACTGGCTTCAAGGCTCGCGTCACGAGTCGCCGGATCGGTAGACTTTCAGCTTTGCCGTTAACCTCAAAGCGAGGAAGACGCATGTCTTCAACCTGTAGCGTATCTCGCTTCAGATTAAATGTGAAAATAACGCGAAAGTCCGGAGCGACGGCGACGACACGTCTCATATCCTTCACAATTGCTCGAATACTTTTGCATGATAGCAATAACTTAGGGACTATTGCTCGTTCCCTTGGGGCGCCGATACCAGTGGGCCACCTCCCCTCGGGAAGGGAGTATGCGGGAGTCATTTCCTCAATGACTTCGAGCTTCATCTCGTACGGAAGACGTCCAAATGGAAAGGGGGCCATATTTGCCGCTGTTCTGATTAGAAGATATAAAGAGAGAAGTTCCAAGACGTACCATTCCGTTTACCTGCAACACGTTTGTGTGCGGGCTGCACGCCTGAGGCTTGGTGCTGCTGATTTTTAGGTAGAGGGTCGATTTGAACAACGCGAAACTCCCTGGTAACCATGGCTGAGGGCTGATGGCTCTTGGCTGATGGCTCTTGGCTGATAATAGGTCTTATAGATGATAGCTATAGAGGTTAGGTGTCTTGTTTGATCGTCAAGAGTGATGTCCTGACGTATACTCCCATGCGGTTCCTAGATAAAGAGATTTGATGGTTCAGACGTGAGAAGAAGGAAGAAACCGATAACGAGATCCAAAACCGGATGAAGAATGAACAAGGTGATGATGACGCTGATGTTGATGTTTGGATAAATCCGTCGTCTGGGGTAAGGTCCTGTAAGGATGAAGAAAGGAAGAAGATGCTTTGGGACGGATCAAACGCGAGATCTTAAGAGCTGCCAACTACTAGCCCCATAAATAATAGATAGAAGAGCTTCGAGGGCTGCAACTACACTGCCAGTCTGACACTGGCATTGCGTACAAGGTATGAGTAATCTGCCACTGGAGAGGCCCACCTAGCAGGTAAAGGATGTGAAAAAGGGTTGGGGTATATTATATAAATATAGCAGCTAGTAGCCCAACAAGAGCTTAAAATAAGTACTCACAAGGGGATAGGCTGTTCATAAGAGACAAGTTTGTTTTGAGAACAGAAGGCTGTTCATGGGTGGTGGTCTGGTCGAACAAGCCCGCACTCAACAGTCTACGATTGACTCAAAAGAACAGGCCAAATGTACGATTTAAAATACAACCTTACCACTGGCAATAACTAGATAAAACACTCAAAGTACTGGATACATTTTACTGGACGAAGTGTACACATCGAAAACTACGACCGAGACTTAGCCCGACGATCCAATCTATAACGACCCAACCGGGAACGATCCTAGCCTCATCAATCTGAGGGAGCTCTCGTCTTCCATGTCCCTTTATCCGATCACTCTTTAAGAACCGCGACTTGGACACTTTGCTTTGGTGTAAGGACGATATGCCGACAAAACACCAAGCTCATCCGGCGACATACGATGCTCTACTCGCGCGAACTGTTGACAGATGCACACCAGCGTGTATCCTATCTTTATGAGGGCAAACTTCTGCCCAAGGCAGATTCAAGGACCACTGTTGGAGGCGATGTGAGTCCAGGGTCGGGAGATCATGTTGTGTTTGTCTTGTTCACGCCTTCGCCGCCAGTATTGTCCTTCTTATTGAGGTCGTCAAAACTCTTTTCTCAATTTTTGCTCAGGGGTCTACTCCTGAAGAGTGTAGCCAATACTCTGGATCAAAGGTATTCGGATCTGGGAGCCTGTCTCCATTTTTATACGTGGTTGGAACGTCGCTTCTGCGCATCATGACAAGTGGCGCATGGATGCAGACGAAGAGTCTCGTTGATAGTCTATAGGTACTTCATCGCCTTCACACCAAAAAGAAGGGCTTGAACTGTATTGAAACACCCTGCAATCTCCTAATGAAGATGAACCATATCTGGACGACTTGAATGTTAAAAGAGTACCCATGAAAGCGGCGCGGTCGTTGCGTCCCGTCCTTCCAGGCATACAGCTACGAGTTGGCGCCAGGCAGCTGCGGTACGAGTATTTGATAGCTAGTAAAGGCATAGCCTTTAGAGAGAGCTTCCAGCGCTTTAGAACGATTTGGTTTCACCTTACCACTTTCGCCGTAGAGGCTCATTCGGCCTACCATCGAAGAGCACGCTTATCTCGAATAAAATCCAGCGCGAGAGAACTAGCATGTGTCGAAGGATATGCAGTTGTGTCAACACAATGGGGGCGTTGGTTAGCCGCAACCAAGGTAACTCAATTAAACTGCACTGTATCGGATAAGTCGCAGGCAGATATCACAATTTATCT
The DNA here is from genome assembly GCA_900312805.1 of Fusarium torulosum. Taxonomy (NCBI): domain Eukaryota; kingdom Fungi; phylum Ascomycota; class Sordariomycetes; order Hypocreales; family Nectriaceae; genus Fusarium; species Fusarium torulosum. The sequence goes on along the minus strand of ONZP01000056.1, from coordinate 21,324 downwards.
TAGACAGGTCTTCATTCGAGTGCGATCAAATGTAAATGAGCAAGCAGTCTGGCATTGTTAAATAGAAAGTACTGACGTATCTACTGTCTCTATATTCACTATCCTCCTGCTCGTGACATCTTCCAATCATAGAAATCTTCAAGCCAATATTTCATGTTATCATCCAATCAGTCCTGACATCGCGCTTAGAAGACGTAGAAGACTCTGGTCTCGTCGTCTTGAGCACGGAGTTTATTGTTGCGGCGCTTGAGGATAAACTTGGCCAACCAAGCGAGAGCAGCAGTTCCAATACTGAAAGCAGCACTGCTGGACATGGCAATGGCGTAACGGGGCTCATCGCTGGAAGGCCACAGGTAAGGTGTCCAGATGAAGCTAATGTTCATGATCATGGTGACCATGCTGATAGCAACAGCCTTCTTCTCCTTGGTCTGACCACAAACGGAACCACACCAACCGAGGATGAGACTGTTGACAGCGTAGGTTCCGATGGTGAAGATGACCATGGAGATGTAGCGTCCGACGGTGTTCAAGGTAGCAGCAGCGGAAACGAAGCCAATCACAGCAACAGCCTTGGAGGCAGTGATGTGCCATGTTCGCTCGTTGTACTTTCCGGACATGTATGAGACGATGATCGTGCTGGCACCGGCGATGAGGTAGGGAGGGCAGGTGAGGACGAGGGTGATGGTGGTGTTGAAGCCGAGAGTCTTGACGACAGTGGGAAACTATTCATGGTTAGTAATTTGCCGGATTTGAATTGGCATAAAACTTACAAAGTTCTTGAAACCGTTGGCAGCCAAGTGAAGATGGGCCATAGCACAGAAGATCCAAACCATAGGATCGCTAGCAGCCTGCTTCAAACCCTGCATAGTGCTGGTCTCACCCTGGTTGGCAACAGTATCAAGCTCCATACGGTTGTACGCAAGCTGACGCTCCTCCTCAGTCAACCATCGAGTGGTAAGAGGAAAATCAGGAAGGATAAAGTAACCAATGACGGCAATGACAAAGGTGACAGCACCCTGGAGGATGAAGAGCCACTTCCAGCCAGCAAGGCCAGCGACATCATCGAGACCGTGGAAGATACCAGCTGCGATGAGACCAGCGAAAGCTGTGGCGAGGATATTTCCAGTGTAAAGGATAGCGATGCGGGTGGCGACCTCTTTACGGGTGTAGAAGATGGAGAGGAGGTAGACGGCGCCGGGGTAGTAGGGAGCTTCGGTGAGACCCAGGAAGAAGCGGGTGAGGAGGAGACCCTTAAAGTCCTTTGCAACTGCGGTGAGAGCACTAACAACGGCCCAGAGCATCATCATGGTACCCTTGATAATGTTAGTTCCTGGGGTTTGATCGTGAGGGTGAGATTCTTACCATGTAGCGGCTGGGGCGGGTTCGGGTGAGGAACATGTTGGAGGGGATTTGTCCCAGGATGTAACCAACAAACAGGATAGAAACACAGGTTTGGTACTCTGCACAGACATTAGTCAACAAATCAATCGAGTAGCACGTTGGAACTTACCAGTGCCCTGAAGGTTGAGATCCTTCTCGAGATCATTGAGACGAGCCAGAGCAATGGCATTTCGATCAAGATAGTTGAGCCAGTACATGCTCCAAAGCATGGGCATCATCCAGCGATCAAGCTTCTTGACGAGAGCAATCTCCTTGGGGTCTGTCTTCTCGTGGGCACCAGAGTAATCCTTTCTCTCATACTGAGGAATGGGCTTCTCGGGATTCTCATCCTGGAAGATCTGAGGCTCGACGTCCTTGGAGAGGTCGACCTTATTGTCGTGGTTCTGAGCCATGATGATGAACTAAGACGGTATTGATGAAGTAATGGAGAAGGTAGTAGGGTAGTCAAAGCGATCGACTGCCTTGATCAAAATAAAATCTGGGGAGCATTCGGGATAGTTATATAGACAGATTGACACTTGGCCAAGATATGGGGATCTGGGGGATAGGGCTCGTAGTTCACCGATCACCTCCTCATGTCCCGTTTCCCCCATATCCCCCGCAATGCGGGGTGCAGGGCGCAGTGACCTAGAGCTCAGAGACAAGATCTGGGTAGGTTCCCAAGATTGAGTTGGTCTAGAACCCCACGGGCCGTGTAGCACTGAGTGGCTGGACTCTGCATGAGAGTATGGAAATGCCAAGGCCTTTGGGGTAGCAACTGTCGCGAAAACAGGGTCTGGGGATGACACTAGTTGGATGCGTTGATCAACAGCTGGTCCTTGCTTCTGGTCTTGTGTGAGAGGGTGATATGACGCTAGATAATGAGACAACGTTGCCAAGATGTGGTTAAACCGGTTAGGTATGCTTGCCGAGCTGTACAGGATTATACGAGAACTCTATCAGGCATTGAAAACTGGGAAGCCAATGCTTCTTTCTTTCTAGAAGGTTTAAAGTTCCGTGCTGCTCAGCGGCGTCAACAGTACGGTTCTGAGTCTTATCCCATTGGTGAAATCTCCCGGTAGATGGCACAGCCTACCAAGTGAAACTTGGTAAATGCTTTAAACTAGGGTGTTCAGGCTGCAGCCAATGTCAATAAACCTCCACTCAAGTCTCCTCTTCTTTCACCAATAGCCCTTGCGGTAATTCCTAACGTGTGCGCCCGCAGGACGGAGACCTGGCCCAAATAGGGAAGGAGAATAAGCTTAATGATTAAGGTTGCGGAGTAAGGTTATGGGGAACAAACAGGGATCCAGAAGTGGCCCCCGAGGCCCATCTTTCCCCGCGTGATTCTCGTTTGTCGTTGAGCCCGTTTTAAACGTGAGAGATAGTTGGTCACTAAATATTGCATGATTCATTGGAACATGGATGTGGTTGCCAGGAAGCTCTATGGGTGTCGAATCATTCCATGTCCCGCACTGAGCATTTCCTCCGCTAGAAGGCCGTAGGGCTCTCCGCACGCTGGTCGAAACTCTGCCTTCTTGGCCATTCCTCTATTTAGTGCTATGAACCTTGGGCATAATTTACGGCATTGAGGCATGTGAGCTAGGCACAAATCCTTAGTCCAATCTGTTAATCTCATGAATGGCGTAATAACAGCACAGGTCATATATGCAGATGCAAGGATTCTTCTTTTAGGTTTGATACCACCCTGCCTCCCAAGCAGAGTCGGAATGTCGTAGCCTAAAAGTTGGAGTCATTGCATCACAATCTCGTACCTCTGTATCAGAACGGTCCTTGGCAGGTCTAGAACCGTTCCGAAGAATCCCGGGCTAGTCATACAAAACAGCACGATAGGCACGTCTGCGGGGATTGGACGAGTTGTAAAATGCAGAAGCTAACTGGGGTAAAGAGACAAGTGTTGCTAACTGAGCTGTTATTGTTATTCGGCAAATCCTCCACTATATTCTCAAGTGCCAAGTTAGTACAGTTGCCGTTAGATATTTCACTAGCCGTTGCTCCGCCACGCATCCTTAATCAGTAGCTTCCAATCGCAAGTCGTCAAATTGATGCCAGGATTAGCATGCACGCCGCTGATCAGGTACTACCAACAACTACAAGACTTCTAGAAATTGGTTCCATTTTGCGGTGCAGCTCATTGGTCTCAGACCACCAAATTGGTTGCATCCTCGACAGCCGCCACGACTTTTAACTAGAGGAAACCTTGGAGATCTGGCTGACCTAGTGGCGAGTCTTTATAGGCTGGTACTCCGAATTCTTTTCGGGCACCAGCGCAAAAGACCCCAAGACACACACACTCGACATCTTCGAACCTAACTTCTCGAAGGATTCACCGCCTCATGATTGGTGTCCAGGAATCTGCACCAAGCGCTTCTAGGTTGGAGCACCCATCCCACGTCTCCAAATGCGCTGTGACGTTGTCCCACACTTGAGAGCTGTAGTCTTTCTGGGGGTGCCGCGCTTGGCGCTATTTCGGTAAGGTGCAGCGCCAACATCAGCCATTTCTCACCTTGGGCCGCTACCCGAGGGCCCAGAACGGGGTAAGATTGTCTCCCCCGCAGACGATCTCACTGTGATAAATGGAGTCCTGTCAGTAAGATGAAGCACGGACGCTGGACTAGGAGTTGGTTAACGAATCCACCCGATGGGATTGCTAGTTCGGTTGCATCTGCATAGTGAGAGGGATTGGCTTGTTGGGTGACTCGGAGGTCTACGGGGACTGTAGTTCTTGGCGTCTTACGAGTCGGGGATGTTGGCTCGTGGGTTGTGGACGCAGTGTAACCTTGAGGTTTGGACGTTCCGGATTGGATATTCTGGTTGAAGCAATCAATGTCCCTAATTCAGCCGAGTGAGGCTCTGTGGCGAGATCTGAGAGAGTTCGATTCTTAAGTATGCATGATACATGTTGGTTAGACTGAGGGAATATTGCAAGTATATCAGTGCCACTCACACAGAAGTTCAGCCGACAACTCGGACTAGGACGGAAGCCGAAGAGCCAGATCATATCCAACAACTATCACATGCAGTATCAAAGAGGCATAGGTCCTATCAATTGAAGCTAAGTAAATACAGGCCAAATAGAATTAGGAAATTTGTCTCCTGTTGCTTCCGGGTGTTAGCTCGAAGGCCCATGTTAATCGACATCCAGGTTGCAGTATCTCGCCTCATCAAGCCTCTTGAGCCTTTTTGGGGTAAGATAATATTTCGCCTGTCTTTTCCGAGTCTTCACTCATAGATGTGAAGCTTAGGCTTTTTTCTCGAATATTAAGGCATGAATCGGGGAAGGTTTGCAGCCAAGCAAGCTGCTTAGCTTCTGACCGTGATAGGGGCCTTATCAATGATGCAGACTCTACTTTGAGCCCCTGGACATCGCAGATCAATGAGCCAAAAGTATATGGGGATATCTGGGATCTCTTGCTTGGAGCTATTGAAGTCTGTTAGATAAAAAGGTTCTAGACATTCTTTGATTTCAGCTGAGTTCCATCATGTTCATCATTTCTTTGTCATGGCTGAGCTTAACTCGGGGTCAATAATGGCTCTTCACGCGAGATAGTTGTATTAAACTGGTAATGCTGAGCGCTACGGTGACACCTTATCATGATCACTTCAGAATCCCGGGCACACTCCTCTTCGTCTCATGAAGTCTATATAGCTTTCATAGATTCACGATGGCACACCTGGTGTCTTACAGCTTGATCAGCAAGGGTGTGTAAGCATATTGACTGCACATGGAATATGTACAATGGCTTATTGCCACACAGACCTTAAAGGTTGAGATACTAAGCTTCTTGCGTTGTTGACGTCAGTTTCTGTGATGACACAGTCTTTGCTAGTGAAGCATCCTGAGATCAGCCTCTTAGCTGTGTGTGCAAAGAGCGAGAAAGGAACCTCACGACATTCTTTAGCTTCCAAATCTCGAGGCCGCTCACTTAATCTCAGATTCCGACGGCATGTTTGAGTAGAGGATGGCCAGCGTCATGGTCTGGGCTCTGGTGACTCGGGCTGAACAAGCCTTCCGTCGAGCCAACTGCTTGATACATCTTGCTTATTGGACAGTAGAGGTCTCGGCATGCACTCACACCATCGCACCATGGCCTGATGATGGGTCTAGTCCATGTAGTCCGGGGTGAGTGGCCACCGTGGTGTTGTGCCCTTGTTCAAGGGTGGTGTCTGTTCTCAGCCTGCCACGGCCGCGTCTCGTCTCAGGTATGGTGAAGGTGTGGGAGTAAACCACTACTTTCGGGTACCTCTTTGGAATCTCAGAAGCATTTTCTCATGCGTCATTGGTGTCGTCTGCGTGAGAATCCCACAAGACCGCCGAAACGTCAAGTTTGTTAGTGCAGTTCTATGTAAGTTAGTACAGTATGATAATTCGAATACATAAAATATCCCATTAATATTAACAATATTAGTCATAAGGAAAAATAATATTTTCCCTGGCTAGAGTACTTTTGATTATATTATATTAAATTACACGTCATCATGAGAGTTTATTAAAATAGAAAACTTGGATCAAATTTAGGTGGAAATCACCAGAACCTTTATGCAGCCACTATACCGGCTCTACCTTGTCATCCTGTGGAAATGGACATTGAACCAGATAGAGGATTTAATCACACTTGACCTTTGATGAACAAGTATCTGAAGTTAGGCAACATTACCACCTGAAACTTGAACCTCACATGTCCGTGGAAGCCTCGGGGTCAGTAATGTAAAGCCACCACAAAGACAAATCCCCCGCAGTAAGGTCGATATTGTCGCTCAATCTGTTATTCATTGAGGGATACCGAATAGTCCAAAAAGTCATCAATTATACCGGGTGAGATACTCCTCCACCCAACATCAAGTGTTCCGTCTAGTAAGCTCAACGGTTACCTTGGGGCAGGTCACGTGGTTGATCTCTACAGATCATATTACTTTAAGGCTTCTACAAGAGCTATCAGATTTCCCTCATCTCATTACTAGTACCAGCTGAATTAGAGTTGATCGTGGTATAATCACTAAAGTTCAGGTATCTAAAATGGCGTCTCTGTTTCCATCCCAACATATCCTTGAATCCGTAATACTCCCCTCCCTCTCCATCGTTCAAACCAATGACTAGTCACAAAACCATTCAGAAGGATTCTTGGCAACCCATTAATGCATCCAGAATATCAACTGTGATAACTAAGGGTAATCTTTCCGCGCCTGAGCAATTGCCTTGACAAGATTCGTCCCAGTAGCAAATCCATTATCAGTGAGATAATGAGTGCTAGCCACACCATATAGCCAAGGTAGTCCATCCTCCATGATGAACAATGGGCCACCGGACTGTCCCTGAGTTCCGTCTGCATCAGTTCTTACAGAACCTATCCCGCACTCCTGGCATTTGGTTATGGATATTTTCCCCTGATGGGTAGGGATCCCCCAACCATGATCCTGTGGGTAGCCAACATGACTCTGCGTTTTCTGTTAGTCGAAATGCCGTACAAGTGATGGGATACATACAAAGATAGGCTTATGGGTCTGCGTATTGCAGTCAACAGCCTTAGCCCCCAAATACCCATATTTGTCGCCGAGACGATCAGCAAGGACGAGAATGGCCCAGTCATTGGACTCATAACAATAAATGCCACCATCGATCCGGTCAGGCATAATTACATTTGTTACGAACGACTCCCCATGCCTGCTTCCGTTGAAGTAGTTAGGCGCGAAAGTTGCCTTGCGAACGACTTGAAGAGACTCGCTGTTGACGCAGTGCCGAGCTACCATGACGTGCCGGGGACCAACTAACGAGCCAGAGCAGATATTGGTTTTGTTGAAAGGGACCTCCGATGTGACGTGGAGCCTTCCAATGGCGCTGTAAGGGTACTCGTGCATGTACCACTCGACTCTGTCATCGACGCCTCCTATGCGGGTTTCAGACATTTTACGTGGTTGCAGGGGTCGGGCAGGCAGAGAAGGCGGGACCTCTTCCAAGACCAGGGTGCTGAGATACTGGGACGTGAGATTGTGGACAATTGGCATGGGTGCATCTGCTCTCGAGACAATAGAGCTGTAAGCAGAGTTAGAGTTGACCCCCTCTACGGGGGCTGTGATTGCCATATGGGAGATGGCGAGGATGGCGAAGGTGATGAACATCTTGAAAGGTGACATGGTGAAGGCTTGATGGTGAGATGTTTTGGTGAGATTAAAAGAATCACAAAGATGGGATATTCGTGATATTTATACTTATTTCTGGATTTTAAGTTTCAAGTTCTATTCCTTGTTTTTGTAATATTGGGCTTTATTTTCCACTCATATCTGTGCAAACTTAGTAGTATCAGAGTTTTGAAGGCGACCTTTTTCTTTCCTTTTGCGTGTAGTCAGCAAAACATAAGAGCATGTTTAGACTTTGAACTCAGAAACCTCAACTCACACAGTCGCCATGAGAATACAGTGACTGGGAATATGAGACGGTGTGAGGATGGACAACATACGGGGTACTCTTTAGGCACACTTGTTGTAATCACTCAACCAAGTTTCCTCGGCAATGAGAATTTATTACGAAGTTGGATTGGAAGAACCGGGTAGTGCAGTTTAGTGTTAACTGATTCTTGTACAATATACATGAAAGTTGTAGCACAGCATTTCAAGTACATTTTGAGGGCCCCTCCATGTGAAGATAATGAATCAGTCAGACTTAGCCATTCAGTAGCAGTTACTCACAGCTGTAAGCCGGGACTTTCTGTGAATAGACCCAAGTTGAGAGGTTCTTCAAGGTAGCTACGACATTGCCAAAGGTATAGCCTGACTGATGGCCTTATCACAGCTTTCTACAACACTGGTTCAGAACCCAACAGCAGTAGCTGGATATTCAGGGCCTCATCCCAGTGAATAGATGTTTACTGTACAGACAATGAATCCTGCAGCAACTGAGGGTGTTGACCATAAATAGAATAAATATCACACAAACTGATCACAAACACCAAAGACAACTCTACTTCAGCACCACTACACAGTAAATACTCAATACGAACAACCAATTCACTTCAATCACAATGGCTGGATCTTCTTCGCAAAGCGACAACCGTACTTACGGAACGTATATCCACACCTTTCCAGCTTCCCTCCTCATCGAAACAAACGGCATACAGGCTCTCGACGACGCCTTGACCGTGATCTATCCAAATGGGGCTTCTGCTACCAATGACGGTGTTTCTGTTACCGTAATCATTACCAACGCCACTTCGCCAGAGCCAGAGCTTCTAAAGGAGCTCCTCCAAGATAGTGGCGTTCTTAAGAAGGATTGAGCAATAGGATGTAGAGATACGAGGGAAGTGGTCGAGGAGTGGTGGCTGGGTTACTTTGTTGGCGTAACTCTAGCATGAACACACCAAAAATATATCATTTCAGATCACGGGAGAGGCGAACATCTTACGCGTCCAGTTGCGGCAGCACTTGAAATTTGTGAAAAGGTTAATCTCAAACCATATCAAGACAAAGCGTATTAGTCCCCATGTCGCCCTGACACGTAAGTGACCGCCATATCTGAGTTTACTGCATGTCTCGAAGTATCCATTTGAAGATAGGCTCTTCAGTATTCGTGCTATTTCTTATATCGCCGAGGCTACTTAGGGCAGGGCTTTGTGCCATTAGGTCAACTCCAACGATTTGAAAACTCACTTTTATAGATTCTGCATTTCTGGGGAGCTTCCTGTTGACTTTTATAACAATCAAGGACAGTTCTAAGCAGAACTTCCGGTAATCGGAATACAACTACTGCGTTCAGCCGAAGTATCCCAAAATAATAGTAGGTAATAGGTGTGGGAATTAGAAGGCATTTAATAAACTCTTACGACAGGGTTTAATAAATTTATCTAATCTTAGTAGACCTTTTCATAATGTAGTCGAGCTCTTCATAATTTATCAAAATTGGTCAAGACTTAGGATAACATTTAGGAAAGTCGGAACTTTTGCGCACTAAAGCAACAGGGGCAGATCGTCCCGGAGTCCCTTGATGAATCATTCTTGCCCGTCTCTTACGCCGAACAAGTCTCGGTCGTTAATCTTTTGCAGTCCTGCAGGGAGATTCATTCAATCGTCAAAATATTCGAAAGGTTTTAGCTTTTGCTCATGGTGTTGTTTTCTTCAGACTCGATCCTACTCGCGATACCCTCACGGTATGGGATATGAAGCTTTCCAATATTAAGATCACAAAAGATTGGGATCCAGCTGCCTCAGGCCTCGATCGCCGAGCTTTGCCTATCCTGAACCTCATGACTCTGTGGGGCAAAATTAAAACGCCTGAGAATATTGGCAGGTCCTCCTCATGTAAGTTCTCTCGTGTAATAGTCAACAACTCGCTCACAGCTCCGAAGGGTACGGCATTCCTCGAAACGTCTACACACAATGGTCAGAAGTCTCTTCCTCTACGTCTTTACCTGTGTTCTCGTATTTGCCCCTCATCCAAGAGCTGGTACTATCAATCCAGCAAGTTGGATCGTAATGGAACATAGAGAACTTTCAAATGTTTGGTCCCGACATCGTCGCCCCTCGAAGGAGTGATGAAGCATGGGTCTTGCAAGAGTTGGTCCCCATGACAAAGCCGCTGCGGAATACTTCGTCAGCCGAGGTATCCCTGCTGACACTGGGAAAGAGTGGAGGTTTCCAAAGCATGATGCTTGGCGAGAAATCGACACACAAATGGACCGCGATCACATAGACACTCCTCAGATTACCGTTACTCCTCGAATCGGACTTTATGGATTTAGCCGTGGTACTATGTCTCTTGGCGGCAAATGGGCGGGCTTTCGATATTTCACTGAAACAAACGAGGTTCATTTCAGCCCACTGGCTTGGTCAGAGGTTGAGTTCTTCGTCCGCCGCTACTACACACCGGATGGATGTGTGATTAACATACCAGTATCCCCTTACCCCCAGTTGATTGCACGTGTCTGGCAACAAAGCGGAACCCTCACAACCGCACCATTGTTGGCTCAAGGTCAAGAAGTGGGAGGAGGGAGATCCGGAGTAGGTTACTCAAGTAGAGACTATGTGGAAGATGGTACGCGCTCATTTACCGGTTCGAGACAGCACGAGCACTTACCGACTTTGTGGCCGATGATTCCTGATTGGAGCTTTGGCGTAGTCACTGAGGATGTCAGACCGTGAGGAGACTTTGCAGGCAGATGGTTGGGTTCCTACCCAAAGCCCAATGAGTTTGGCTGGGAACAACGAGTGACCGGATAGTATTCGTTTGAGATTAATAAAGTCTGTGATGGCATTTCAAGATCACGGGTGTGAACTGTGATGTAGTAGTCTTTGTTATGCTGTGTGGACGTTGGACAGAGTGATGACGTATTGGAAAAGAGCGCTGGAAGGCAGTACTAACTGAGTTTTTCCTCATATACGTGGAAAAGTTATCCCTGAGCATCAAGCAAGCATCCAACCCGGGTGACGCAATTGGTTAGCGTGTCAGACTTTTACAAGCATTGTAATCTGAAAGTTAGGGGTTCGAGTCCCCTCTCGGGTGTCTCTTTTGGATTTTTGGACAATTTTAATAATGATTCAGGGATCAAGGGGAATCGATTGCGGTAGTTTTGGTGTTTTTTGGACGTCTTTTGGTGCGATACCGAGGGTTTGAAGTTGGAGTGTCTGAGTGAGCAGGCTAGGCAGGGTGCGGGGTCCCACATGGCGCAACGCTCCGCCACAACTACACACGTGTGTGGCGCATGCTTAAGTTTGTGTGGCGCGCCCTATTCCAGTTCCAAAAAACGGGAGTTTATCAGAACTTGACAGAAACATACCAACAGCTACAACCTGAACCCGCATGCTAGACGATCAGATATTTATGTCAGCCACCATCACTGAGAGCTTGGAATATCCATTATTTTTGGGTACCTACCTGTGCGGCTTACCAACGATGGATCTTGAGCAACATTATACTGTTTACTAATAGAGAGGTGAACGTCATGAGAAACGAATCAAGATTATACAGATTAATCGTTATTCCACTTCGCCACATGCCACTTCTCATTCCAATATGCCGAAAATGAAACTATTCAGTCGCGTTGATGAGTGATACAGGGTAAGTGAGCCTCATTTCAGCTAGAGTACAGAAGAATGCAGATGGAAAAGATCGTGGCTTTAGAGGCATTTCTAATTCACCAGCTGCCTGCTATGTTGACCGTTTGGGCAGGTTTATGGTGATCTGTTGCTTGTCCCACCGATCAAACTTGTAGTGTGCCTGAAGGCATCAATTAATATCTCACATGAAATATGTTATGCTGCTCCCTCCAACGGATGTGACGCCACCCGTCCCGAATTGTACCTAATACTGGTATGGTTAATAAAATCTTTTCCAGAATTTCTGGGAATGATGGTAAACTTGCGCGTCGAAGACTTCGCCTTGCATGACATTGACAATTTTGAGTTTCCTCACCAGCAGCCAGTGATTTCGTCTCGTCACCATCAACGCGTCGTATGAGCCGCACTCAACACCGCAGGTCCGAGTCGCTCAGATTGACGCTATCACAAGCATATCAAGCTTCAATCTGGCCCCGACACTCCGGTCGGCTCCCTCTCAACCACGCACGCGTCCATTAAAGCCCCAGCAATGCCTCAACACCGCCTCAATTAATCCCCTAACCAAAAGCCATTAACTTTTCTCATGTCAAACACCCAGACACGACTCTTTTTTGCCTCTGGTGGCTCATCCCACGTAGCTCTCGCCGTCTTGAACCTCGTAAAAATGATGATACGCCCTCACTGACGTCATGCAAAGCCAAGCAGGAAAATATGCACCGAAATTAAGCTTATCCGTAGACAAGGTTAACCCTGGCACTAGCCGACACCCATTAATTAGAGATTACGGTGCGGATTCCCGTACGGACGGATGCTGTTTTCATGATACTCCGTATGAGACAAGCACTGCCACTTGAGATTGTTGGCCTCTTTGGACCTTTGGCGCAATCGGAGTTGTAGATTCCCGCCGATGGACCCAAGCGGTACGGTGTGCACAACGCGATCTTGCATCGGTGCTATCGTCGGTCGGATGATGTGTGCAAAGCCACGGCTGCCACGTTTGCTTGGGCATCACCGTATGAAGGCAGGTCAATTGTTTTGGAGCGATGTTTACCCAGCGGCAATTAACCTTGTATGGGCAATTTAAGCCGTATCATCACGTAGATTGCATCGAGCTGCCAGATTGAGAAACAGATGGTATCGCGATTGACGCAATCAACATGGCCACTGTCATGGTGATGGTGGTTTCATTCAAGATTTCCTCCGGAAACCAACCAATCCAACATGTCCGATTCCTACTGGTTCAAAAGGTGTCACTGCAGGGACAACGGTGGAGCCTATGCAACAAAAACACGATCGACAAAGGGGGCTATGCCATGAAATATGTCAGGCGATGCATTTTATAGGTCGAGGGAATTCGTAATGTCGGTTACTGTTTCTTGTGGAATAACTCTAAAAAATGGAAATATTCCCCAAAGACACATCGCCCCGAGGCATCCCATGTGAAGAGAGAGACAGAAAGCTTGCCAGCTCCGCCCCTTTTTAACATTAAGTTTTAGGGGGGTGTGGGAGGGCAGATCTAGCGTGGATGGGCGCTATTAAGCTTAAAATCGAGGCTTAGACATGACGATATGGGGCATTCTGTGGGGACCGGTCGGAGTAGGATGGTTGAGATTGGCTCTTTTTTGTGATTTGAGTACAGTCGAGCGGTTGGCAATTGTTGAGTCTTGGCGGACAACAGTCGAGTAATTGCATGATGCATTGATGTCTCAGGCAAATTGCCCAAAAACAAAGACAGCGAGCGGGATAATTATGCGAATTATGGCAAAAAGAAGTCATCTCGGTATAGCATAAGCCATAAGCAACTGCGCAACACCGCCCACGCTCACCATTCATCATCACATCTTGATCAAAACACAATTCCCCTTGTCCAGCTTCTGCCAAGATCTCTGATCAAGTCATAACTCGACCCCGGCGAAAAGCCAATCACCATCTCCGCCCAGAAGCTTGGCAGTCTCGTGGCTGTGGCTGTGTCGAAAGTGTATTTTCAAACCTGGAACACACGCCCCCAATCCCCTGCTCTTTTTACCTTATTTACCTACGCGCCCAGTCCCCAGAATATCTTGGCTTGCGCTTTCTTTCCCCTTGTCTCCTCTTTCTTGTGTTTTTTTTAATAATATTAACATCTCTTTCTCAATTGATGTGATATAGTCCTTTTTAGGATATCGCATTCACAACACAGAAAGAAAGATGGATTCGAATAGCCCGGCCAGACGCCCAAGGGCTCCCACAATCACTGTGGATACAGCAGCTGTTGATGCTGGAAACGATACCGGTAATGCTCCAGTGCGATGCGCCCTGCTGGATTTCTTGTTTTGTCTTTGGTGAACCAAATTGGCTAACAGTACCAGGATACCCAGAATCTATCAACGCTTCACCGTCACCCCTCGACGACACAAACACATTAGCTGTACCGACGGAAAAGTCACGGGCCGAGTCATGGTCTTCATCACCGTCTACAAAAGTCGGTACCGATCACGAACACCTCAGCAAAGAAATCGAGGCGCTGAGGAAGGGCGACCAGCAGGAGATTCTCAAGCCGGATCCCGGTGAGGAGGCTGCTTTCCACGTAGAGAACAACCCATTTGCCTTTTCGCCAGGCCAACTCGCCAAGCTCATCAACCCCAAGAACCTCCCGGCCTTTGTTGCTTTGGGCGGTCTGCCTGGTCTGGAGAAGGGCTTGAGGACGGATAGCCGCGCTGGTTTGAGTGCCGATGAGGGAAAGCTTTCGAATAGTGTCTCGTTTGAGGAGGCTACTTCAACGAATCCCGAATCGCCAAAGGCTTCTGCACCACCTGCGACTGAGGCCCATGGACACGGCAAAGATGCATTCCCCGACCGTAAGCGAGTCTACGGACCCAACCGCCTTCCAGAGACAAAGTCCAAGTCTTTCCTCGAGTTGGCATGGATCGCACTGCAGGATCGCGTGCTCATTCTTCTTTGTATCGCCGCTGTCGTTTCCCTGGCGCTGGGTCTTTACCAAACGTTCGGAGGATCACACGAGGAGGGCGGCGCAAAGGTTGAATGGGTTGAGGGTGTCGCCATCATTGTCGCTATTACAATTGTCGTTGTTGTTGGTGCTGCGAATGATTGGCAGAAGGAGAGACAGTTCCAGAAGCTTAACCAGAAGAAGGAGGATCGTATCGTCAAGTTGACTCGCTCCGGAAAACCTCAGAACATCTCCATCCACGATGTCCTCGTCGGCGACGTCATGCTTCTCGAGCCTGGCGATGTTATCCCTGTGGACGGTGTCTTCATCTCCGGCCACAACCTCAGCTGTGATGAGTCCTCCGCAACTGGAGAGTCGGATCTCATCAAGAAGGTCCCTGCTGATCAAGTCCTTCATGCTCTTCTCCACGAGCAAGCGCCGCAATTGAAGAAGCTTGACCCTTTCATCATCTCTGGTGCCAAGGTCCTCGATGGTGTCGGCACGTTCATGGTCACCGCAGTCGGAGAGCAGTCCAGCTACGGAAAGACAATGATGTCGCTCCGTGACGATCCTGGTCTGACTCCTCTGCAAGCCAAGCTCAACCTCCTCGCAGGCTACATCGCCAAACTCGGTAGCGCAGCAGGTGCTCTGCTCTTTTTCGTTCTCCTCATTCAATTCCTCGCCGGTCTTCCCAACAACGACGAAAGCGGCGAACAAAAGGGCCAATCCTTCCTTCAGATCCTTATCACCGCCATCACCGTCATCGTCGTCGCCGTCCCCGAAGGTCTTCCGCTCGCTGTTACGCTCTCCCTTGCTTTCGCCACCAAGAAGATGACCCGCGAGAACAACTTGGTGCGACACCTACAATCTTGCGAAACCATGGGAAACGCCACTGTTATCTGCTCCGACAAGACTGGAACTCTTACCGAGAACGTCATGACTGTTGTCGCTGGCTCGCTGGGTATTCGAGGCCTCTTCTCATTCGGCGATACCGAGTTTGAGCGAAAGGAGACTTCGCCTAGCACACCTGATTCACCCCAGGTTAACGAGAAGCGTGAGACCATCGCTCTCAGCCAATTCGCCTCCAAGCTGGACCCCGAGTACAAGGAGCTTATCAAGACTGCCATCACTGTCAACACCACCGCTTTCGAGGCTGAGGAAGACG
This sequence comes from Fusarium torulosum, assembly GCA_900312805.1. Classification (NCBI taxonomy): domain Eukaryota; kingdom Fungi; phylum Ascomycota; class Sordariomycetes; order Hypocreales; family Nectriaceae; genus Fusarium; species Fusarium torulosum. Next base: position 5,788 of record ONZP01000056.1, on the reverse strand, counting down.
GCAAGATGGGTTTTGTCGGCACAAAGACTGAAACTGCTCTTCTCGACTGGGCTCGTCGCTATCTCGGCCTCGGCCCTCTCGCCATCGAACGCTCTAACCACCCTGTCACCCGCCTCTTCCCATTCAACTCCCAGCGCAAGTGTATGGGTGCCGTCGTCCAGATCCCCGGCCCTACAAAGGATAAGCCCAAGCACCGTCTCTTCATCAAGGGTGCTTCCGAAATTGTCCTCGGCGAATGCAACACCATCCTCGGCGATCCCACACAGGGCCCTACCACTGAAGCCCTCTCCGAAAACCACAAGGAAGAGCTCCGTTCCACTATCTTCTCGTACGCTACCAACTCTCTCCGAACTATCGGTCTCGCCTACCGCGACTTCGAGTCCTGGCCTCCTGTTCTTACTCTCCGTCCCGAGGACGAAGCCGACAAGGAACTCGACCTTACCGACCTCGTTCACAACCTCACATGGATGGGTGTTGTCGGTATCCAAGATCCTGTCCGCAAGGGTGTCCCCGAGGCTGTGAAGGACTGCGGAATTGCCTCTGTCAACGTCAAGATGGTTACAGGTGATAACGTCGAAACTGCCCGCGCCATCGCCCTCAACTGTGGTATCCTCACTGAGGCGACCATCGACGAGCCCAACGCCGTCATGCAAGGTCAAGACTTCCGCAAGCTCAGCGAATCAGACCGTGTGGCCGTTGTCAAGAAGCTCCGTGTTCTCGCCCGCTCTAGCCCTGAGGATAAGCGTGTTCTTGTCAAGACTCTGCGATCGCTGGGTGAGATTGTTGCTGTTACTGGTGATGGTACTAATGATGCTCCCGCGCTTAAGGCTGCTGATGTTGGTTTCTCTATGGGTATTACTGGAACCGAAGTCGCCAAGGAAGCCTCTGATATTATCCTCATGGATGATAACTTCTCGTCTATTGTTGTTGCGCTCGGCTGGGGTCGTGCTATTAACGACTCAGTCAAGAAGTTCCTCCAGTTCCAGCTCACGGTCAACATCACCGCTGTCGGTGTCACCTTTATCTCTGCCGTATCAGACGACGAGCAAAAGTCCGTTCTCAACGCTGTTCAACTTCTCTGGGTTAACCTCATTATGGACACTTTCGCCGCCCTTGCCCTCGCTACCGACCCCCCCACTGGAAGTCTTCTGCACCGTGAGCCCGAAGCGCGTACTGCTCCTCTCATTACCATCACCATGTGGAAGATGATCATCGGCCAATCTATCTACCAGCTCATCGTGTGTTTCGTTTTGTGGTTCGGTCGCAATTCTATCCTAGGTTACGAGGAGAGAGTTGTGCGATCGCTCATCTTCAACATCTTTGTCTTTATGCAGATCTTCAAGCTCATCAACAGTCGACGTATCGATAACAAGCTCAACATCTTCGAGGGACTTCATCGCAACCATCTTTTCATGCTCATGATGGTCATCATGGCAGCTGGACAGATCATTATTATCTTCTTCGGCGGCGACGCCTTTGTCGTCACTCGTCTTAACGGTGTTCAATGGGGCATTTCGCTCGTCCTCGGATTCCTATCTATCCCCATCGGTGTTCTCATCCGTCTCTTCCCTGACGCGTGGTTCGGCGCCATGGTCAATGTCTTGGCCAAGCTCTGGCCTAGCTGGATCCGCTTCTCCCGCAAGAAGAAGACTGACGCCGACGAAGAAGGCCAGGAGTCTCTTGAGAAGCTCCAGGGTTACGACATGGATACCGCACTCCTTGGCATCCGCGATGATCTCGAGTTCCTCAAGAATGTACGTGGTGGACGCATGACAGCCCTCAGCGACGCCATGGCTCGCTCAAGGGAGAAGATGCTCCGCCGCAAGCGTTCCGAGTCTCGACCTAGGAGCAAGCTCCGAAGCCGACGCGGATCATCACGGTCTTCCAACAGACCTCCCATCTCACCCATGATGTCTGTCGTGGGTATGCCCGGTATCGTTGCTGCCAGTGTCGCAGGTCTGCAGCCTGGACAAGGTGCCAGCAACGAGAACCTCGAGCCGCGACAGGCTTGAGCATGTGCGAGCGTGTTTTTACCATCATTTATAAGTTAGAGATCGAGTGCGCTTGCGTTTATTAGTGTACGAGTCCGATCAGAGCATTTGTGTGTTTTTCCTTGTTAGCAAAGCAATCATCATAGAGTGTTTGGAGTTGGCGGCCGATATGTCATGTTGAACAAATTTGAGTATGATCTATTACAATTAATAATAAAAAACAAGATTGTAGATACGAGTATTTGTTGCGCCAGCTTGCATGTGACTGATATTTCGCTTCTTTGAAGGGTATCATGAGCTTGTCGGGTCCAGGCACAATTGATCAAGACTCAGCGCTTACAATTGGGTGTCAGCCAATGAGACGTAGATAAACAGGTTCTATTTAGGTGGTCGCTAATACGTTCACTACCCCAGCACTAAGCAAAGCTCTCTCGATGAGCGTCACGGAAGCGACTGTACCACATCCTACCCAAAGGCTTCGCATCAGGATCTCGACGTCGGCGGATTGTATTCGCCGCCTCTTCAACTTCTTTCTTCGACGCGTGTTCCCCAGACCGTTTCCTCCATACCACGAATGCTACGACACCCTCCTCCTCCTCGTCCGTGAGCTGTCGCGGGCGGCCTATTCGTGCCTCAGTGACTTGGCTGTAATTGAGGGTATTCGCAGCTTCCAGCCTCTTTATAACCCGATCGATAGATGCGCGATTGGAGCCAGGATATCGAGCTTCAGCTTCGCGGAGAGAGAGGGGCGGTTTTGTGCTGGAGGCGTCGCGGGTGAGGCCTTTTTGGAAACGCTGACGTGAGGTAATGACTGCCTGAGCGGCTTTGACATTTACAGATGAGGGCGCCATGGTGAGGTTGGACAGGTTTGGTGTTTGGGTGGAAATCACGAAAGAATGAGACGCGATGCGGGGTTTGTCTCGCCCATTTGTGCCCAACGAGTCCATACAAGGTGATGATGATCCTTGACACCCCAGATGATCTGGATGACGGATATGACTCCTTGTATCTATTAGGCTTTCATTACCAGATAATATACGAGATATTCAGTAGAGACTGGCATGTGAAATGAGGTTTCTATCCTTATTTATGAGGCTATCACCACAGTGAAAAACAGCATGACCTTTCATCAACACGATCTGTCGACTAAGCATATCCATCGCCTCTCCTTTCATCAGCCGTGCACATTACATTCATCAACCAGCAGGTAATATGCCCGGTACGTCTGGTGGATTCCAGCTTCTGGCATACGCTGGCTAGTCTTTTGTTGGATATATGGGATTTATTGTACGATTGTCATATGCGGCAAACCCGAGATCTGAACTGAATTGAGTTTGTAACCGTCTAGCATTACCCACAAATTGGCTAGACCATCCAGCAAGTGGTGGCGGAACGATACCGTGAATTTGTGATGAATACGGTAATTCAGGATAAAAATGCTTCTTCCAGTATGTATCATGATCTAGATAATTACGAAAACGGATAATTATCAGTCATATTCATCACCGTCACACGGCATTGCACATCCGCTATCACGCTTCAGGTTATAATTACCCTTTTGGTAATTAATTCACCCAAGCGGCATCACTATCACGAGATCCCCGCCACTGGCATCTTATCGTTATCAGCTAACCCATTCCGGTTTATCTTTCCGTTGCGGCTCACTAATACGGCGATACCCCGCGATATCATCCCTTGTCCCGCAGTCAGACCCGATGGGGAAAAAAGAGTCGGTATCCATCGTCCAAGACGAGGCAACCTTATCGAGTGTATGAAGCCAAAAACTATATATCATGCCCTCTTCCCTCCCTATTTTGCTTTTGGCTTTTGTAAGTCATAGCTTATTCACATCGCAATAATGGGCCTTACACAGCATCACCCTTTTGATCCTCTCACCGGAGATGAGATTGCTGTTGCAGTGGAGGTTATTCGCAAGTATCACTCTGGTAAACTTCTCTTCAATGCCGTCTCTCTTCATGAGCCCCGCAAGGCGGAGATGCTGAGATGGCTTGAGCATCCCTCTGATGGAAATAAGCCTGCGAGAATTGCGGATGTAACTGTCATTCTTCCTGATGGTAAGGTCTATGATGGTCTTGTCGATCTCAAGACGAGAAAGGTGAAGAAGTGGGAGAAGCTCGATGGTCTTCAACCTATTGTAAGTCCACCTCACCCAACTACCCCACGTCGTCTAACAGAATAGATCACACCTGAAGAGCTCTGCCTTGTCGAGGCCATCATGCGCAAAGACCCCAAGGTCATCGAACAATGTGAACTCTCGGGCATCCCCAAGTCAGACATGCACAAAGTATACTGCGATCCCTGGACCATCGGCTACGATGAGCGCTTCGGAAGCAACGTGCGTCTTCAGCAGGCCCTCATGTACTACCGTCCAGACCCGGATTGCTTCCAGTACCAGTACCCTCTTGACTTCTGCCCCATCTACGACGCGGCCAAGGAGGCCATCATCCACATCGACGTACCCAGCGTGCGTCGGCCTTTGAGCAAGCAGAAGGCTATCGACTACACCCCTCGATACATCAATGAGAACGGTGGCTACAGGAAGGATATTAAGCCTATCAACATTACGCAGCCTGAGGGTGTCTCGTTCACCATGAACGGCCGCGTCTTGTCGTGGCAGAACTTCAAGTTCCACATTGGCTTCAACTACAAGGAGGGTATCGTGCTGAACCACATCACTTTCACAGATAAGGGCATCGAGCGACCTATCTTCTACCGCTTGTCCCTATCTGAGATGGTCGTTCCCTACGGCGCGCCTGAGCATCCCCATCAGCGCAAGCACGCTTTTGACCTTGGCGAGTATGGTGCAGGATATATGGCCAACTCCCTGGCTCTGGGCTGCGACTGCAAAGGAGTCATCCACTACCTCGACGCCGACTTTGCTCAACGCGATGGCTCCATCCGCACTATAAAGAACGCTATCTGTATCCACGAAGAAGATAATGGCATTCTTTTCAAGCACACCGACTTCCGCGATGACTCTGTCACTGTCACGCGTGCCCGCAAGCTCATCGTGCAGCAGATCTTCACAGCGGCAAACTACGAGTATGCATGCCAATGGGTGTTTCACCAAGACGGCACTATCCAGCCCGAGATCAAGCTCACTGGCATTCTCAACACATATGCTCTCAACGAGGGTGAGGACGCCGGACCTTGGGGCACAGAGGTGTATCCCCAGGTCAACGCCCACAACCACCAGCATCTCTTCTGTCTACGTGTGAACCCCATGATCGACGGTGTGAATAATACCGTTAATATGGTCGATACTGTTGCCAGCGAAGCACCTGTCGGCAGCGCCCAGAATAAATACGGTAACGCGTTCTACGCCAAGAAGACCAAGTTGCGCACTAGCGGCGAGGCGAAGACGGATTACAACGGTGCTACGAGCCGGACTTGGGAGATGGTCAATGAGAGCAAACTGCACCCTTACTCGAAGAAGCCAGCTTCTTACAAGCTTGTTAGCAGAGAGGTTCCAGGTCTTCTCCCCAAAGAGGGTTCACTAGTTTGGAAGCGTGCTGGTTTTGCTCGTCACGCTGTGCACGTTACTCCTTGTAAGATGCCCAAGTACCTGAAACTATCACATACTAACACCTTCCAGATCGAGACGACGAACTTTGGGCCGCAGGTCGTCACGTCCCCCAGACCTCAGGCGAGCCCTCCCAAGGTCTCCCCGAATGGATCGCCGACGGCACATCCAAGACGGAAAACACCGACATCGTGCTCTGGCACACCTTTGGCGTGACACACATCACCGCGCCCGAGGACTTCCCCATCATGCC